>VUQR01014522.1:0-10404 GCA_015108515.1 Hemichromis elongatus | reverse complement strand
AGGTGCTGTTGTTTTGGTGAACGCTTGTTATTACACTGTATGGTGTATTTATCATTCAGAGGCCATTTACACCTGAAACTATCGCCACCCAGCCAGAGACTTAATGCTACTCAAACAATAAATAATCTTTCACAAGCGCTGTGCCTAGTTGTTGCTGAAACAGTGATATCTGCTACTTTTAATCACATTCTTAGTCTTAAAGTAAAGACGTGTTTGTTTTAGACTATTATAGACACTTTACAATCACACGCACACAGGGCAGAAGTTATTGCTGACTTTATATTATCCCCCCCTGCTAGGTGAAGACCACCTGAAAGTTACATTCACACATGAAAGTTTAGAATGATTATTACATTTGCTACATTTTTTGTAAAAAAAAAAAAAAAAAATCAAAGTACAAAATCAAAAGTTGCTGTGAAGAAAATTTGAAAATTGACAAGACGTATAATAATTTTAAAAGCTTATAAGTACAGGTGAAAAAAATAAATCACAAATCTTTAACACATACATGGAGGCTTGCAGACGCAGGCACCGTGGCAACATTTTCCTTTGCGAGATTCTTTGCTCGGTTCAGGACTCCTAGAAACTTTTTCTCAGTTCAAAAAACCAAGTTCCCTTTAAATGATTGGTTGCGTCTCTGTTAACACAGTTCTTAGAAACTAAGTGCTTGCTGAATCGTAGGGTAGTTGGCACATTTTGCTGTTTAATATAAAAATGCTTATTCTTGTAGCATCCAAGTTCACATGACACAGATGTGTCGTTAGTCCTTGACTCGAGGTATGTTGTATGAGTAGTGTACAAGGGGAAGGCCTCGGCTCTGACAAAAGCAAGCTCGGCCACACGCCTGAACCTGGTCTGAGCTGTCTGACACAAAAGAGTCCCCCTCATCTGCGTACTCAGACTGTGCAGACGGCGTGCTGCTGTCTCCCCAAAACCCCTCCGAGCGCTGGCATGTTGCAGCTCCGGCCAGGAGGGTGGGACAGCTGTGGGACTTGACCAAGTGTCTACAGACTGTGGAGGACGAGGGGGAAGAGCAGGTCCTGGCACGCAGTGCTGCCTCACACTGCTCACAAACAACCACCTCACCGCAAAGCTGCGAGTACACCCCACAGTCAAAGCCTAGGTGAGTGGAGGAACCCCCGTCTGTGAGCTCTGACCCTCCACCACCGTCGTCTCGGTGACCTTCTGTGGCGGTCTTTATCTCCCTGGTTGAACTTCTGCGGCTGCGTAATCTCAGCCAGTCCTCCCTGAAGGCTGGGCTGAAGAACACGTACAGAACTGGGTTCAGGCACGCGGGCAGCGGGAAGAAGATGAGGGTGACGGTCTTGGCAATCTCCGGGCCACCAGCTGTGGAGCCGGTTAGGAGGGGGGCAAAAGAGAACGCCGCCACAGGACAGAAGAAGATGCAGTTGGTGAAGATGAGCCAGGCGATGTGTCGCAGGGCACCAGTCTGCTCTGGATCCGCCAGCTCCACCCTGCCTAACGTGCAGTACAACTGGGTGTACACAGCTGCAGTGAACAGGTAGGCCACGGCATTGAGCAGCACCAAAATCACAGTAACACTCAAAGCTGGACGCTCGCCGCCGGCAAATGGCAGGCAGAGGGGAGACGAAGACTGATCACCAGAGGTCACGAGAGGCAGGCAGGCCCCGGCGGCGGCCAGCAACGCCAGCAATCCTGCAGCGAGGCTAAAGCGGCGATCTCCTCTTAAGCAACCGTGACGGCTGCTGGCGCTCCTCCTGGGCGACATCATCACCTTTCCAAGAATCATTCGCACGGCCACGCTGCGCTCCACGGCTGCCAGCGAAAGCAACAAGACCGACCACTCTGACGAAAAGACAGCCAGAACTCCTGTGATCTGACAGCCGGGTCCCATCTCCCACCACACCCCGAACTCGGCAAAGGATCCCCATGTAGCAACATCGAGCACAGTCAGCACGCCGACGTACAAGCCCGTGAGCAGGTTGGCCAGAGCCAGCAGCCCCATCAGCAGCCTGGCTGGAGAAAGAGACGGGGTCGGGCAGTGAGAATGGGCAGCAGCTCGGTGTGAGGGAGAGAAGGTGGCCACCAGCACCAGGCTGTTAAAGACCAGTGACACCAGGCAGATGAACCAGACTGTCAGACGGATCATCCAGTTACCCAAGAGGTGTTCACAAGGTTTGAAAGCTCCTGAAAAGTAAGCAATGTGACAAATTTAGTTAGTAGGTTTTTTTAGGATTATTTCTTTAACACTGATTGATAAGAACAAAAGCCGATTACCTGGTGAAGGAGAACAATGCATAACCATTGAGATTTTTTCCACATCTTCCCCACCTATAAGAAGAAAGAAAAAAGATATACTAAGAAAGAAAAATGGTTAAAAAAAAAAAATCCAAACTAAAAACATTGCATTAAACTCTCTATGATACTTTCATTTTAATCTTACATTTTTATATCTTTTTAAAATTTTTAAACAGTCATGACAGCCATGAAATATAACACAACATTTAATGTTAGTAAGCTGAAGTTACAGTAACACTGCAAAACCATCTTCTTATTTAAATAACAATGTAGGTAACATATCCACCATCCCCACCCGAAGTTTTCTTCATGTGCTTTTTCTCAAAAGAAGTCGTCACTGAGTCACATCCAACAAATGCACAGCACTGGTAGGCGTAAGGGACAGAAATGGACCTTTAAAAAAAAGAAAATATTTATCATTTAATAGCACTGGCAGTTTAAAGTGTTGTCTAGAGATTTCTGGCCCTTCTGATTGCTTCCAATAGCAGTATTTAGATTAGGACTAGCTTCCTCATTAGTGGAAGCTGCTGTGTTTTTCTCAGTTTTTCTACACTGTTGTTGATTTGTTTCCGTTTGCTGTACTGAGGAACAACTGCTCGGTTCACACTTGTGCGCACCATGTATGCTTTTCAATTCTTGAAAACTACTTGCCCTCTTTGTCTAAGCTTGCAAGTGTATTTGACATTCTCTCAGAAGAACGCTCAGTCGACACAGCGTCATTCTCACCTGAGTTTGGGCAGGTTATTTGCAGTTAGCACATTTTTCATCTGCGGGTTCCCGGAGAGTTTCAGCTGACTGAGCGCGTTCAGCCCAGCTGTTGGAATCCCAGTGAGAGAGTTCATACTCAGATCTCTGCAGAAATGATTGCACACAGACAGTTTAATTTTGTACGAAAGTGACACCAAACAGTGTGACTGAAGGTCCTACTCACAGGTTGGTGAGCGCCCTGAGGGTGAGGAAAGCATCTCTGTGGATAACTCGGATTTCATTTCTACTCAAGTCTCTGTGTAACATAACAACTCAGTGAATTCCCAAATCAGGCATAAAAACTCTTGTTTATATTGCACTGAGGAAGTGCATGATTAAGTAGACTTACAGTAAACGGAGAGCAGAGAGATCTTGGAAAGTGTCTCGGTCAATTTTTTCAATGTGATTGTGCTGAAAGTTTCTGTAAATGGGAAACATAATTTTATCAGGTTATAAACAAGCAAACATGTCTTTAATCGCCTTGTTTGCTTATTTTTTCTGCCTTTTAAAGCTTTCTTTTGTGAAATGGCTTTTTGATGTTCACTTACATCTCCTGCAGCTGGGTGCAGCCCTGGAGGGATGGTAACTGTTTTATCTCGTTGTAGGACAGGTCGCTGATGGAGGAAAACAAACAGCTTCAATAACTGCCCAACCGGGACAAATAAAAATGAAAGAACCAAGACAAAACCTGGACTGTTCCATTCAGCGATAACTGGTCTGTAAAAATGAGTGCACAGACCTTACTTAAACACTATATAAAGTTCTGTACTGTTCGACCTACTCTACTCTCTTTGTATGCTCCTAATGATCACAGGAAAGAGAAAGTTTCTTACAGCGTTCGCAGCACTTTGAGATCCTCGCACAGATCCGTGGGTATGGATGATATCTTGGTGCCCGACAGGGTCCTGAATATGAAAAACTACTCAGTCACTTCTGAAACACAAACTCGCACAAGCACAGAAAGATGCCGCATCCGACTTCACTCACAGACTCTCAAGGTTGTTGGTCCATGTAAGGATGGGGAAGTCCTGCATCATACTGGCACCACGCAACATCCTGAAAACACAAAGTCAAAGAATAGTAAAAAATCATTACTAAAGAGACAAAAGCTTGAGCTGGTGTGACTTAAATAAGACTGACTGACTCTTAGAGCACATTCAAATTGCCTTTTTCATACGTTTTTAATTCTACCATCTGTCAGGAGTCGAGCCTGACAGAGGGACTTACAGTGAGTGCAGGCTGGACAGGTTCTGGAACGCCGACGCGCCCACAAACGACAGAGGGTTGTCATAAAGATGTCTGGGAGGATGGTGAGAGCAGAGGGAGATAAATTCAAAGCAAAAGTCATTCACTATGCGAGAATGGCACCATCTTCTGGACATTCATCTTTCTCAAACTTGTATACAGCATAATGAGCACGGTGGCATTTTATTTACAAAGTTAAGTTATGAGTGTGCCACGTCTGTTTATAAATGTGGGTCTGCAAATCAGAGGGGGAATGTGGACCTTACATGGTTTTCAGCAGGGGATTGTTGTGGAAGGCCCCCTCAGGTATGGAAGCAATATCATTGCTATGAAACCCACTAAAGAGAGGAGAAGGTCAAGGCGGGAGTGTCAGTAAACTTTCCACAATTCAACACATGACAAACACATGACTTAATTTCACATACACAAAGCCAAAGTTAAAAAAAAAAGACATAATGATACTATCAGTGAGTAAAGTGTCAAATGCTTTTCCCAAAATAACTGTTGATCAAACAGCCCTTCAAAATAAAAGCATGACATTTTATCTATTTCTCTTTAGGTAAAAGCTCAGATACATAATGATGTAACAGCATTAAAGTTAACAGAATATTTTATTTCTGTGTGTGAGAAACAGAAACAGTCACAGAAATTAGGGTAGCTTAAAATAATGTCAGTAAAAACGTGTCTAATCCTCTAATATTTTATTAAATTAATATTTTCCTTATTACATATCTGTCCTTCTTTAAACCAGAAAAAATGGCAGTGACTCGTTGTTAAAAGCTTCTGGCTTTACTAACAGTACAAAATGTCTTTCTCTGGCAGCAGAACTGGGGCAGTATACTCACAGCTCTTTCAGTTTGGGGAGGGCCTGTATTGCTTTGGGAAAAACCTTCAGGTTGTTGAAGTTAAGATCTCTAGACAGAGAGAGACACAGGAAACAGCGCAGTTTCATCCACCCTTTTTCGCATCCAAAAATCAATGCAACATTCAAACAAGGACATCTGCAATTAGGAGGAAAGTCTGGTTTTGTGACTAAGGCCAGCACAGAGTCACGCACTAATGCTAATTAGGTTTCCTAATGTTTTATTTATTTATGCCCCCCCCCCCCCCCCACTGTGTTTTAGCCAGAGCCAAAGGAAAATTATCAGCCCTGTAAATATTTTATAAAAACTTTTGTTAATTGGGGTTTCATGTGATCGGATATAACTGATATTTTTGTTTAGTAATGGTCGCGCATAAAGGGGGAATGCATTGATTTCTGTCAAATAATGTAATAGAGACTTATTCCCTCTAATCATC
Source organism: Hemichromis elongatus (assembly GCA_015108515.1). Classification (NCBI taxonomy): domain Eukaryota; kingdom Metazoa; phylum Chordata; class Actinopteri; order Cichliformes; family Cichlidae; genus Hemichromis; species Hemichromis elongatus. The sequence continues at coordinate 4,833 of VUQR01014522.1, read as the reverse complement.
TACTGATCCACTGAGCCTATTTCTTCCCCCAAAGGCCCAGCTCCAGGAAAAACCCTTGCTTGTTTCTCTAAATTTAACAAAAGCACATTCAGTATTTTAATATTAAATAGATTAATGTTTCCAAGTACACTGTGGTGTAATAAAACTCTAGTTAATAATTCATTTTTAATCAATTTATTAGTGGGTTCATATATAAAATGAAAAAAATATTCTTGTTTACGTTCTACTACTGAGACATATTCAGTTTCAGTCATAAGCATTTTTTTTTTTGCTTAACAAACAAATATAAAACCCCACAATGACTCTGCCACCTGAATGTATGAATGAATGACTATTCAGCAAAAGCAAAGAAAGCCCTTCAAGTCCTTACCAAACCTTTCTGTCAGCAGCTAAACCTGCCTCCACAGATATTACACACAATTAAAAAAAAGACACTTTGAAAGAACTGTTTTAAAATTTAATACTGCACAAATTTTATAAGCTTACTTGCGGCCCCTGTGCTGTGACATTGCGTCTGTAAATACCGATAATGGCTCAGAGTAAGCGCCACCAGATTATGTGTTGTACAGTAGCCATTTGCCAGGAGGTACGGCTGTCACTGAAAGGTTTTTCATGGCTCTGTGGCAGTAGGAAGTGAACAGTGGGAGGGCAGATTTGATAACCATCATGTACTTTGCTCTATTTATCCTAGAGCAATTAAAGGAGGAAGTGGACACAATGATGTCTGGAGGACTGAAGCAGAGGAGGGTGGGGCGAGGGGGGAGATGTTAACACACAAATATGAGCACCGACACACACACACACACGCACGCACACACACCAACAATTACCATACGGCTGTGTACTTACAGCGTCTCCAGGTTTACAAGTCCAGAGAAGCAGTTGTCTCCTATCCCGTTGATTCTGTTGTTGTGAAGATGCCTAGAAAAAGGTAAAACACAGATCTGCAAGACCGCCGTACCAAACAGAAATAGAATCGTTTAATCATTCTTCATGGTTTTTAATTTACTTTTCAGCTTTTACAAAACTATTCCATGGATGAGTTCTGAATGGTGCTTGTGAATCAGGTGGCTGTGCTGTATGTGTATATGCAAAGAGTCCTCCTTGCCTAATAGATTCAAGGTCTTTTCTTCCTGTTTATCCTGACATGTTTATACTAACCCTGCAGCAATGCCACTCAATGCGTGTGTTCTCGAGCATGTGTTTATGTGAACGTATAACAGCAGCAGTAAAAAAAATTAAAAAAAATGTGCGGAACAATCCCTTGGACTCGCAGTGCAATGCATTTTTGTACAAGCTCCTGGCAAAGGATGGTTTTAGGACTTCCCTTAATACATAAAACAACATAACTTCTGTGTCATTGCTCAGCATCGAGCTACTTTTACAAAGATTTCGCTAACACTGATTTGGGAGGTCCGGTGCCTGTGGCTCGTTTCACTGCAAAAACACCCTCGTGCATAAACACAGCAGAGAATGAGTAGCGACCTGTTTAGCTGACTTATTAAGCTGTAAGCTGTGGAAATAAACTATGGTATGTCTGTGTTTGGAGTTTGACCCGCAGTCCCACTCAGGATACATTCATAGCTAAGGCTCAGCACACGGAAACGTATTTTATGTTGACTTGTGGTGACGAAATATTACAGATGATATATGAAAAAACAAATATTATAGCTTACTTAACTCAGATGGGATCACAGGTAATACATTTAGATTTTAATAACATGATGTTAATTATAGTAGAAGAGATTTTCCAATGACTTGGAAACTTAAGTACCATTTAACTATAACTAAACTCACCCTAGAGAGCGTTAACATGTGCTGGCATTTTAACCTGAGAATCATCCTGATCTTATTGACAACTCCCCATCAAGAGTTTCACTTTGGCATCTCCCTCAGGCCATGTGAAGGTTTACAGTCGCATTACCTGCTTAAATATAGTTTTTCCAAAAAGTACACCAACAAGTTGTTCCTGCTGAGTTATTATGTATATACGTCTATGAAAACTGCATGCAAAGGTCCTTTAGCTATCCTGGGGAATCTACTTTTATGTTAAATGTTTCACAGGCAGGCTACTTAAACATGATGTTAATAATATGATATTTATAACAACTATCAAGAAATCATTTATAGATTTACATCCACCTAAAGCTAAGGGCACAAGGTGGCTTGGTGCCCTGTAACATTCATCACCCGCCCTGCACTCTGCAGCATCGGCCCGACTGGCCAGAAACAATTGTCAAGTACACTGTAAACATTTGCGCTCAAACGCTGCTGTGCAGATTTTCATTCTAAACCACAATTAAACAGAAGCTTAATATAACTTACAGTACAACTAAACTGGTGAGGTTTGCAAAGGCGTTGTCTGGTATGTACAGGATGCGGTTGAGTGCCAACGTCAGAGCCTGAAGGTTCGCCTGGTGTCTCAGAGAACCGACGGGCACCTCCGACAGGTTGTTATCATCCAACCAGAGGTGCCGCAGCTGCTGAAGGCTTTCAAAGCTGTCATCTGGAACAGCTGTAATATGGTTGGCATCCAGGCGACTAAAAAACAGAGCAAAAAAAAGAGTAAAAAAAAAAGTAAAAACAGCAAAATAGAATAAAACAAAACAAAAATAGGGGAAAAAACAAACAAAAAAAACACCCAGAGAACGTTTTAGTCTGTTTTTGAGTTTGTATGCAGATGTAATTAACCTCAGTTATGGCCAAAGAGCAGGACTGCAATAACTGAAAGCACCCTCAACACACCTAGATCTAACTCTAGGAACAGTTAAGAGATTTGCAGCTGATGACTGAAGCGCTCTGACTGGACTGTAAAGTGAAATGCCTAAACAGGGTGGCTGTACCTCAGGAGCCAGAGCAGGTGATCCACTAATTGGAAGTTGTCTGGTTCAATTCCTGGCTGCTCCAGCAAAGTATCCTCGGGCAAGATACTGAACCCCAATTTGCTCTCCAATGCACCATCAGAGTGAATGTTAGACAGAAAGCACTTAAGCACAGTAAAAAGTGCTTGTATGAATGCGTGAATTAGGCATGTTGTTTAAAGTGCTTTGAGTGCTCAGGTAGAGCAGAAAAGCACAATATAAGAACCAGTCCTTTTACTAATACTTACAACTAATTGGATAGAAATTGCATTAAACATTGAAACATTGATAACTTTACTGACAAGAATGGAAATCTTTCTCTTTACTTACTCTCGTTTTCTTAAACTGTCTATGTTGTAGATTAGGCTTATGGTGGTGTCATAAGGAAATTACCAATATCATCATGTTTCTTTGGCATGTTCTATAGAACACAAGACAAGCCCTTTTTCCACAGTGGTCTAACTCACAGCCTATTTTTAATCCTCACTTCTGAGAAACAGTGAAACACCTGAAATTCTCCACGTCCCCACAAACTCATAGCTAAGACATGAATGTTTATTTAGTAGCCATATATAGCAAGCTCTAATTCTTTGCAGACAGTTCACAGAATTTGCATTAAAAAAAGCAACACTTGCGTGGATATTGTAGTAAGAAATATCTGTGTGTACCATGATTGTAACAAGATGCTAAAATACTGATCACTCACAGTTTTGGGATGAAAAAATAAACGGGAACGTAAGAAAAGCTTTTATTTAAACAGTATTATGAATGCACAAGTGCTCTTTTCACCATCATCACGTTACGTCCTCCCGCTATCCTCCCTAACTGAGTGTCTCACCCTCCCTCAAAATTCCTCAAGTGTCTGGGCTGTAGGAAAAACAGACATGATTGACATTTAGCTCTCTACAGGCTTTATACAAACCAAGTCCTTACTCTGCCAGTGCATAATACTTCAGCTACAGACCCTAAAACCCCAACAGAGAAAAGACATCTGTTAAAAAAGGAAGAGGAGAGACAGAAAAAAGAAAAGGGAGGACATGTGGAGGGATACAGAGGAGTGATTATAGCTGAAGGCAGAATTTTAAGCACATTTCTCCAGCTGGATGCATTCCTGCTTTAGTCTCTGTCAAACTCAAAGGCATGGGTGCTATAGAGAGGTGGTGTCCAAGTTGGTGAAATGACACTACATATGAGGATTAATGAAAGAGGGATGAGAAAGGGGCCGACGCAATCGTAAAATCACCAACAAACAGAAAAGTTAGCAGAGGATTGGCTGAATAAGACTCACCTACAAATACAGCAGCGGAGTGATGAGTATGTGATGTGACTAAAAGAATGTCCAAATGCCTCACGACAGACTAGGCAAATAAATAATTTCACTTTTCACTCTCAACATTTTAGTTACTGTAAAATTACTGTGTACAGTCACACATTACACAGGAGCCACTATCTGGTACTCAACATGACTGAGATGCCACCACACTCAGGCTAAGACAACAAGACCATACAGTTTACAGCACAAATGCTTACATTTAGTACAGTTATTAGAAAAAAAATCTGCATGTTTTTAAAGACTTCGAGCACAGAGCAATGCTGGCTGTGTGTTCAGCTAAATCCTAATGGCTACACATCTGCAACGGCAACACTAACACGGTGAAGTTCAGGAGGTAAAGCGCTTACAGCTGTCATTGTCTTAGTTTTCTACCTTAGTAAATATATGTTTACCAGTTAATAATGAACACACAAGACATCCTAAATACTACACAAACTGAAAACCAAGATACTCGGCTATTCATTAGTTGTTGGATACAACTTTTGGGAGTCAGTCCAAACCACATGGTAGTTCTGTGAATCACACGGAAGTACTGCGAAAGTAACTGGGATTAATTATCTGGCATTCGGGAATCTTTGTGGTAAATTTAAAAGCGATCCCTCTCGTGGATGCTTACCACCAAAATTGTGGGCCAGCTAA
>VUQR01014520.1:0-11998 GCA_015108515.1 Hemichromis elongatus | reverse complement strand
ACCTCTCTGCATTGAATTATACCTGTTATTAATCTCTGTCTCTCTTCCACAGCATGTCTTTATCCTGTTCTTTTCTTCTCTCACCCCAACCGGTCGCAGCCGATGGTCGCCCCTCCCTGAGCCTGGTTCTGCCGGAGGTTTCTTCCTGTTAAAAGGGAGTTTTTCCTTCCCATCGTCACCAAAGTGCTTGCTCATAGGGGGTCATATGATTGTTGGGTTTTCTCTGTATGTACTAAGCGCCTTGAGGCGACTGTTGTTGTGATCTGGCGCTATATAAATAAAATTGAATTGAATTGAATTTGAAAAAAGATTGATTACTCTGTTAGACTTGTAATTATTAGAAACTACAAAAAAATCATTAGGGAGTAATATATCTACAGAATAAAAGTAGAACATGTCCTATTATCAATATGGACTTGGATATAGACCATACCCACAGCAAATAATGGCAATAAATTATGAATCATTAAATGAGCAAAACTGACATTTTTGTGTTTTACTTTTTTATTATGTTAAATGTAAAAGGGTTTTCAGTAACTTCAGCAAACTGATTACATAATGATTTACGGCACATTAGCATTTATAGTTAATACACGCAATGATTCTGGCATGACCAAATAATCTTTTTAGCTGTTTAGAAATTTCCTTCATTTTGAGCCCATAAATTAATGGATTAAACAATGGATGATAGAGCACTATTTGTAATGTCATCAGTAATCGGGCAGTTTTTGGAAAATCTGATTCTACTCTAGCTATACTTACATCATAGATACTTAGACATGAAATACTGATTAAAACTAACAGATGGGGTAAACAGGTCTCCGCAGCTTTCTTCCTAACGTCTTTACAACTTTGATATGAAATGATAAAAATGTTTGTATAAGTGAAAACTATAAAGAACAGAGGAAGTATTATAAGATCTATCAAAGCAACTACTCCAAATGCAATAATTAATCTTGACCTTACACACTGAAGAGTGTAAACTGCATTATTACAAAATATTCCTTTTAAGTTAAAGTCACACAGTGTTGCTTCAGCACTCCCTATTGCTGGGACAGCAATATGACAAGCAGGTACAAGCCAAGCAATGACCAGGAAAATACTCACCGTTGTTTTACTCATGATAGTTGGATATTCAAGAGGTTTACATATAGCCACATATCTGTCATAGGCCATGGCAGCCAAGAGGAAGAACTCTGAACTGCCTAAAGTGTAAAATATAAAAAACTGAAAGAGACAGGCTGAATATGATATGACTTGTTTTTCAGATAAAAAGTCAATCAGAAGTTTGGGATAAATAGTTGTGCTGTAAAGGAGACAGTTCAGTAACAAAGCTGCAATGAAAATGTACATAGGCTCATGAAGATTTTTATGAATCCAAATCACGTACACAATGGTAGAATTACTGCAGATTATTATAATGTACAATGTAAAAATAATACAAAAATAAACATATCTGTACTTGTCAACTTCAATGTATCCATTTAAAGTTACATATGTGGTATTTAACTCCTCATCCATGAATAAAAAAAAATTAAAATGCTTTATCAATAAAACCCATATATAACAGCATAACCAGTTTATATGAAGAAAAAAAAAATCAAAATTGCACTAACATGCAACCTGTGTTGTCTGTATTATTCTTTTAAAGGTATCTGAACTTCAAATACAAATAGATTCATCAATCAAATGCATAACCTGAATCATATGTATGTGGCATGAAGAAGAGTTTTATTGGTTTGCTTCGTCCTTGAGGGAGCTGAACTGTTAAAGTCTGTTACGTCATTGTTCAGCCTCCTTTACTTGAGGCTTTAGTAGTTACAACTAATGGATCATAAGTTGCAGCTAACAATGAAAATGATCGGCCAACTTCTAATAATCTAGTATAAAATGTAAATAATCTAGAAAGAATTTATTGTTGTGTGAATCATGGCTTTTGTGCACTTATTTTCTTATCAGTTGGACAATCCTTAAGAACACCAGTAATAAATGTGCAATTGCTAAGTTTTTATTTGTCTACTGTCATTTTTTATTTCCTTTGCCTTAAGGATAACAAGTATCCAGGGTCAGCAGAAGGAGTCAGTGGGAAGCCCACTGCTGCTACTTGGCCCTGGTTTTTCCTCATGGATGAGGTGATAGGACAGAGGCCTTCCATAAGGCCTCCTGTTCTAATTTCCTCTCTCCCTGAGGACTCCAGGGTTAAGCGCAGCAGTGGGTGATGAGGAAAGGAATCAGTCACCCACAACAAGGAAAAGGAAATGATATGATACAGCAGAAAGAGCCAACACCAACAGTTTTATTTTCTTACATTTAGCTTATTGTGATTATTGCAATAGTCTTTTTATGGGTATTAATCGGAAGAATTAAACTGACTTTAGATGTTACAAAATACAGCAGCCAGACGTCTTGTAAAAAAATAAGAAAACTTAACATATTACGCTAGACTTAATGACTCTCCACTGTTAATTCATTACATTTAAAATTGCTTTTAAGATTTTACTCATTACCCGTCCTTCATGGCCTGGGCTAAGAATATATACTAGAAGTGCTTCTCTTGTACCAGCAAGCACTGTAGTGATAGATGGTGTTACCAAGCGATAGCAACACCAAGCAGAAGTAACATGAGAAGCTTGCGAAGTACCAAGGGGTGAAAGAGGAACTTGAGAAGATGTGGAGGGTGAAAGAAGCAGTGGTTCACATTGTGCACATTAATTATAATTGTAGGACTTGGGGCAGTGACCCCGAAACTGGATGAGTGACTCCAGCAGATCTCTGGTAGGGCATCCCAGATCTCTGTCCAGAAAAGTGCAGGCCAGCATAGACATATATTTAACACCATAGAACTTTGACTTTGGTTAACTTAGCTACTAATGTAGGTGTAGTCTGTTGTTATCAAACCCTCAGACCGGATGGCCATGAAGGGGACCAGGGGCCCGTTTCAAAAAGCAGGTTTAGTGAAAACCCTGAGTTAGTTAAGCCTGAGATGAGGGAAACTCTGGTTTTTCGGTTTCACAAAGCCAGTTCAGTGTAACTCTGAGTTGGTTACCCGGGTAATACAGTCCGTGAACCTAACCTGCTCGCAGGTTTGCTTCAAACAACTCTAAGTTACTCCTGCTCTTAAGTTGAAGCCTGCAGTCTGAAATCAGTAGCAGACATGGTGTGTCCATTTCTTGACGAGCCTGTTGACTTGGAAGCGCAGATATTACGCAGAAACCTCAGTCGGGAGAGGATGATCAGAGGATGATCTTTGACTCCAGCTACATAGGGGATGACAATATAGTTGCGCTTGTCTTTCTTATCCTCCTTCTCTCATGTCTGATCTTCTTTTCTGTGTGTCTTTGCTGACTTGATGAAGGCCCAGTTAGGATACCCGCATGTTTTGAGAGCTTCCTTTACATGTGTGTGTTCCTTCTTTTTCCCTTCAGGCTTGGAGGGAGCAATCACGAATATTTGCCGCCCTCTGGTGTCACAATACGTATCTACAGTGTTATCCCATTTATAGTTGAAACTGTAACCGGAAGCACTGCATATGCATAATTTTTCTAGCTTATTCAAAAAGAAAGCAGTTTCTTCCCAGTTTGTGACGACTAAGGGCATAAAACCTGTCCTCTACTTTGATGTTGAGCTGAAACTGGAGAGCTGTGTTTATCTGTTTAATTTACCTTTTTAATCTGTATCTGTTTAAACTTTTCTATCCTGCTGGATTTGTGCTTCATTTATGCTTTATGTGTCGAGGTTAATATAGTTAAATAAAACTGTGCTGATCTTCCTAAATCTTGCTTTGACATATGCCAGGCATTCAATAATAATTTAAAACACTAACATTAAGACTGAAACCAATAGAAACTAAACTAAAATAGTAATTTTAAAATAATAAAACTGAACTGACACTGGAAAAATCTACTTTGGAACTTAAACTAAAAACTAAAAAAATTACAAAATAAATAACTGTTATCAGTGAAGCCACGGCTAACTACTTGTATCACATACAGTCAATGATTCATGAAAATTGAGTCCGAAAAGCTCAGCAAGTCTCTATAAACATTTTAGCGTAGTGATTGTTTTATTTTGAAAGAAGTAACAGGAAATGCAGGCGATGTGTACTTTTTCAAACTTTACTTTTTCTTGTAAATCCCGTCTGTGGCCACCAGAGGGCAGAAATGACTCCAAATACCTGAAACACGACGAGCTTTGTGGGTCAAAGCAACGAGAGATCCCAGAAGTATCGCGATACTGACAGGTTGCAGGGATCTTTCTGCGACGCTCCTGTCTTCTGTTGGCTTTTATTTATTTTTCTCTCGCCGAATTTGACTAAAATGTCATTTTTACTTGACAGAATATCAGTTAATAATTGAATAGAATTTTTTAGACCCGCAGAGGTCAGGACGCAGCAACATGGAGGCCGCTGAAGGTAAACAACAACAATATTTACCGAAATGATGCTGAGGTAGCCTGGTTAGCTTCAGGCGCTAACGTAAATAAAGGCTCCGCGGTGCTGTTTGTGCTGCTGGATTATTTCAGGTGTGAAGTCTGAGTAGAGAACAAACCCAGTGGAGACTCTCGCTGATGATTTGCATTCATGTCAGAGGAGATATTTGTTGTTGTTTGGTAGGTAATGGTGAGAACATCTGCTCTCATCCTGCGATACGAGGCAGGTGCAATGATTCTCCTCCTCCTTTTAGCTTATCGGGATCTTTAAAATCATTAGAGGCTGAGATAAAGGCTGACAGCAGCCTGCTCCTCTTCATCAGAATAATAGAAATGCATATTGTTAATCAGACAAGGAGTTTTAATTTAAGCTTTTATTCATATTTATATGAATGTGTTTGAATGAGCAGGTGATATCTAATTAAACTGATGAGCATGGACATAAACGTTAAATAAACCCGTCAGTGTAAAAATCAAATGAACACTGCTGACGTCCTCCCTTTCTTCCAGCTGTGAGCGCCTCCACGCCCACAGAGGAGATGAACGGCGCCGGGAACCTGATGGACTTCCTGGATGAGCCTTTCCCTGATGTGAGCACGTACGAGGACTTCCACACCATCGACTGGCTGAGGGAGAAATCCAGGGACACGGATCGCCACCGCAAGGTGCGTGCGCCATCTACTCCTCTCCATCCTCATCGTGTGGCATGACACGTGAGCTTTTAATTTGAAATCCACACAGCAAACCTGTGAGTTGATCCTGTGTTTCTGTAGATCACCAGCAAGAGCAAGGAGTCCCTCTGGGAGCTGATTAAGAGCCTGCTGGATGCCTGGTCGGGATGGGTGGTGATGCTCCTCATCGGCCTCCTCTCAGGTCAGGCTCGCCGCTTCTCTGATCTCCTCTTCTGATCCCCTCCTCCTCTTCATGCTGATTGGCTTAAATTTCCCTGGCTTATTTTACCAGCTTCCTTTTCACCTTTATTTCTGCTTCTTACTCTAATGTTGAAGGTGCAGACGTCTCTCTGGCTGTCCTAGCGACACCGGAAGAGAAACAGGAGCAGTCTGAGAATGGTGATGCTTTGGCTGAGGTAAACTGACTCCTCCCTCTCTCCTCCACAGGGACGCTGGCCGGCGTGATCGACCTCGCCGTGGACTGGATGACAGACCTGAAGGAGGGCGTGTGCCTCTCAGCATTCTGGTACAGCCACGAGCAGTGCTGCTGGACCTCCAACGAGACCACGTTCGACGACCGGGACAAGTGCCCGCAGTGGCAGAAGTGGGCGGAGCTGATGACGGGTCACGCGGAGGTTGAGTTTACCAGCTTTTAGTGGTTGTGTGTGTGGTTTTTTTTTTTGTTTTTTTTTCAATGAGTGGACAGAGCGATGAGCTAACTCTGTGTTCTCTCAGGGAGCCGGAGCGTACGTGCTGAACTACTTCCTGTACATCCTGTGGGCTCTGCTCTTCTCCTTCCTGGCGGTGTCGCTGGTGCGAGTGTTCGCGCCGTACGCCTGCGGTTCCGGAATCCCGGAGGTAACAAAGTTACTAATTAACTAAAGTTACTAATTAAATTAGTTGGAGTTGGTTCAGTTTATTTGAGCGGGCTTCTAATGAGGTGTGTTACTTGCAGCAGGTGGCATTAGGCCACGCCCCCATGTAGAAAGAGGAACTAAAGCCATGACATCAGTGGACGCCACAGTTTGATGGTTTTTAGCACTTTTCCTTTTGGAGTGGAGTCTGGTGGCGCCGTCAGCTATACGTTCACACTCACATGTCTCTGTTTGTTTGCATGTTTTGTTCAGATCAAGACGATCCTCAGCGGCTTCATCATCCGGGGCTACCTGGGAAAGTGGACTCTGCTGATCAAGACGGTCACGCTGGTGCTGGCCGTGTCGTCGGGCCTCAGCCTGGGGAAGGAGGGTCCTCTGGTCCATGTGGCGTGTTGCTGCGGGAACCTCTTCTGCAGCCTTTTCTCCAAGTACAGCAAAAACGAGGGCAAGAGGCGAGAGGTATGCTGCGGGAAAAACACTCCTGACCTTTGACCTTTTAAGGACAGTAAAATTTGCTCACGGTGTGCACTCTCTCCCCTCGATGAGAGAAAAGTCACGTAGATGTTTGTGTGTCTGCCTCCTGCAGGTGTTGTCGGCGGCAGCGGCAGCTGGAGTGTCGGTGGCGTTCGGCGCGCCCATCGGTGGAGTCCTTTTCAGCCTGGAGGAGGTCGGCTATCAGACCGACACAGAGTATCTGTAGCTCCCCCGCCTCTCTCCTAACGATGTCCCGTGCTTCCTCCTGCAGGTCAGCTACTACTTCCCTCTAAAGACTCTGTGGCGCTCTTTCTTCGCCGCACTGGTCGCCGCCTTCACGCTGCGCTCCATCAACCCGTTTGGAAACAGCCGCCTGGTGCTCTTCTATGTGGAGTACCACACGCCCTGGTACATGGCCGAGCTGGTGCCCTTCATCCTGCTCGGCGTCTTCGGCGGCCTCTGGGGGACCCTCTTCATCCGGGCCAACATCGCCTGGTGCCGGCGGAGGAAGACCACGCAGCTGGGGAAGTACCCGGTCCTGGAGGTGATCGCTGTGACGGGGATCACCGCCCTGCTGGCGTACCCAAACCCGTACACCCGCCGCAGCACCAGCGAGCTCATCTCGGAGCTCTTCAACGACTGCGGTGCGCTCGAGTCGTCCCAGCTCTGCGATTACGTCAACAATCCCAACATGAGCCGGCCGGTGGACGACATCCCGGACCGCCCGGCGGGACCCGGCGTCTACAACGCCCTGTGGCAGCTCACCCTCGCGCTCATCTTCAAGATCGTCATCACCATCTTCACCTTCGGCATGAAGGTCAGTGCGAGGAAGACGACAAGCGGGAAGTCGGTGTTTGTTTCCCGTTCCTGTTCCCTGATCTCTTTCCTCCTCAGATCCCCTCGGGTCTCTTCATCCCCAGCATGGCGGTCGGGGCTATCGCCGGGCGGATCGTCGGGATTGCCGTGGAGCAGATGGCGTACCACCACCACGACTGGATCATCTTCAAGAACTGGTGCCGCCCCGGCGCCGACTGTGTCACGCCGGGACTGTACGCCATGGTGGGAGCTGCCGCCTGCCTGGGTGAGTGAAACTTTCACCTGTTAGAAGCTTTGAGATGTAAACATGATGAGGCCTTGTTTCAGCTGTTTTAGCTCCTCCCCCTTTGTCTTATTGGCTACCCTTGGTAAACAGCAGAAACTTCTCACACTGTCATTGGTTGAATTAAGTCTCCTCCTCCTGTGATGAAGCAGCCATGTTTGTGTCGCTTCAGGCGGCGTGACGAGGATGACCGTCTCGCTGGTCGTCATCATGTTCGAGCTCACCGGCGGCTTGGAGTACATCGTCCCCCTGATGGCCGCCGCCGTCACCAGTAAATGGGTGGCGGACGCGTTCGGTAAGGAGGGCATCTACGAGTCGCACATCCTGCTGAACGGGTACCCGTACCTGGACGTGCGGGACGAGTTCACCCACCGCACTCTCGCCACCGACGTGATGCGTCCCCGCAGGAACGACCCGCCGCTGGCCGTCCTGACGCAGGACTCCACGACGGTGGAGGATGTGGAGACGCTGATCAAAGACACGGACTACAACGGCTTCCCCGTGGTCGTGTCCAGAGAGTCAGAGAGGCTCATCGGCTTCGTCCAGCGCCGGGACCTCACGCTCGCCATCAGTAAGTCGGCCGTGAACGCCTGTTAAGGCTTTAGTGATTCAGAAGGAAATGTTTCCACTAACTCCGCCCTCTCTCTCTCTCTCCCCGTCCACAGAGAACGCTCGTCAGAAACAGGATGGCGTGGTGAGCAGCTCGGTGGTCTACTTTACCGAGGACGCGCCGCAGCTGCCGGCGAGCAACCCGCAGCCGCTGAAGCTGCGACGCATCCTCAACCTCAGCCCGTTCACCGTCACCGACCACACGCCCATGGAGACCGTGGTGGACATTTTCCGCAAGCTTGGCCTGCGCCAGTGTCTGGTCACCAGGAGCGGGTAAGACCACGCCAAACGCCATCTGCTGTTACCGCCGTTCGTCCTCTTTAAAATTCTCAAAGGAGCAGATTCATTCAGGAAGCGCCCACAAAGTTTAAAAGCTGCAAAATTACTTAATTTGACTTTAGCAGAAAAGACCCGGAAACTGTTCGTAGCTCAGAAGCCGAACTTTATTTTTCCTTTAAAATTTCGGAGAAAAATTCTCAGCTTCATGCTTCCTTCTCATCTCTGATTGGCTGCTCAGTCATTAACAGCAGCCAGTTTTTCAGGGCTTCATGTGGAGGATAATAGAGATCAGGTGTTCAGTGCAGGTTTCTGCTCTGTGACGAGCAAAGCGAAGCCGAGCTGACGTTTTTAAGGTCGTATTTCTGCAGCAGCCGGCTCAGCTGTAGAGATCAAAGAGATCAGCAGCTTTGTCGTGAGGTTGTTTTAAGGTCAATCGGCTCCCTCTAGTAACTCAATGAGCTCAGTTATCTCAATAGTTATGAAGCTAAGTGACATAAATAGTTGTTGAAACTCATAAAACCAATTATTTATGACTTTATTAATCTTTATTACATCTTTATTACCTCTGCTACTTATTTAAAAGAAATAAAAATCATACTGGGTCTCCTACAGCCAATGAGAGGTCAGCTGGTGTGTGGAGGTCAGGACACTTTGAGGTCCAGCCTGCAGTGTCCATGTTTGCTGTTTCTGCCAGGAGGCTTAGACTCGGGTTTCTCCTCCTTTAGATTCAGCGGATTTTCTAACACAGTAACTTTAGCAGAACCAATGAAGCTGTGCAGTTTCTCCCTTCGTGCATGGATCCTTTCAGTTACAGCGCCTGCCTTCTGCTGGCCTGTTTGAGCCCTTGTAGCTTTCATAAGTGCAGAAAACATCAAACGATGATTTTCGGGGCTGAAAAAGCATTTAAGCAGCTGAAGACACGGCACCGAACATAAGAGCCACAGCAGCTGGATGTCCTCAGAAGGTTTTTAGTAATCAGTATATTGATTTAACTGTGTGATCGGTGCATTTCACAGCCATCGGCTACATTCATGAAGGTTCAAATATGAAATGATTTTCACCCAGAAGAGATCACAGCTGGAAAATGAGCCTGGTATCAAATACAGGGAACGAGCAGACATGTCAGCTGCTTATCCAACAGTGATGCGACCCTTCAGAGTTTGTCCAGACTTTTCAGAAAACAGATGAAACATCCAGGGTACCGGTGCTCGTTTCTGTACCGGTGCTCGTTTCTGTACCGGTGCTCGTTTCTGTACCGGTGCTTGTTTCTGTACCGGTGCTTGTTTCCGTACCGGTGCTCGTTTCTGCCCATGACAGCCACAGAGTGGCTGGTTTTAGTTGGAGTTTGTCTCCTCTAATCTGCACGTTCTTTCTCAACGTCCTCATCACATGGGCAGTGACCTCTGACCTTTGTTTGTGTCCCCTGCAGGCGTCTCCTGGGCATCATCACCAAGAAGGACGTCCTGCGGCACATGGCCCAGATGATGAACCAGGATCCAGAGTCCATCATGTTCAACTAGCGTGAGAGGCCGGTTTACGGCCCTGACAGTGTAAATATGTCAAACTGGAAAGACGACGCTGCTCTGCTACCTGTGAAAGGCCCTTCCCTCCTCCCTCGATAGCCCCCCCCCCTGCAGTGGTAGGAAGGCTTTCTTACGTAGTGAATCCACCTTAATGTCGTTCATTTACTGCTGCTCGTTAAGTTTAAAGATTCAGATGAAGATTAATGGCTTCAGGACGGTGTGTGTGGAGTGAATCACAGGGTTAACGATCATCTCTGATCATATTTAAATGAAATTTGGACCTCTGAGGCTCCGTGATGATTGTTTTTATTGGCTCGTAGGTTTTTAGCGATGATCTCATTCAGAAGGGTGTTTTTATTCTGCCCAACTTTCCTCTCTTTTGCAGCTCAAACAGTCTCATGTGTGTGTTAGATCTGAATATTTAAGCCTAAAACACTCAGACTTTATAAAAGTTTAACATATTTGGTGATGGGCTAGTCACCGAGTTTCCAGATACAGACCCGTTGAGTCATCTTCAGGCCGGAAACATCAACATATTTAGAGAGTGTAGCTCTTCTTTGAATCCAGATTCAACTGAATCCGTTAATAAAATGCACTACAAGTATGTATGAAACACACACTTGTGAATGAGATTATATTCAGTCATAACTGGAAAACAATCGTGTGTATCTTTAAATCTGGAGGTGAAATGGGACCAGCTGTGAGGGTCGGACACATCTGGAGCGGGTTTTATTTGAAGCTGAGGACTTTGTTGCACTTTGTCTTGTTTTTGTCGTACGTGTTTGCTGCCATATTTATATATTACTGCTGCCTGTGTTCATGCGTCTGGTGGACACGCCCACTCCCTCAAACACTAAACCTTGTTTGGTTTTTGTTTTTTTTACTGAGCATTGGTTGTTCTTCTAATTATCAGCCAATCAGATTCTTTGCACAGAGAGGAAATCACAAAGTTCTCCAACTAAACTCCACAAGATAAAAATCAAAAAGCAAACCTGATCTTAGAGGATCGGCGTGCACCTCTGACCGCTTCCAGTCATCTCAGCTGTTCCTCACGGAGACGATCTCCCCTGGAGCCTGAATAACCAGCTCTGACCTCGCTACGTATCCATAAAGTTGTGGTTTGATGAACTGAGAATAGTTTTGGGGTTTTCTCAAGTTTAGCAGATCAGAGAGGAGCTTTAAGGCTTTTCCTCCTGGTCGGATTTCAGTGAGTAAAGAGTTAAACTGCTCTGTGGAAGTTGTGTTTGACCTGATTGCACAAAGATTTAACATTCAATTTAACACCAAAACCAAAAAACTTAAAAAGCAGACAGCGTCCACTAGAACAGCTCTCAGAGCCAGCAGGTCAGAGTGTTTCTTCAGTGGCCTGCAGGAGGGGCAAAAAGCAGATTTTCATCATTTTATCTGCTGCCAAGTCATTTAATCTACAGTAAGATTTCTTTGGTAATATATTTATATTTGAGATTATTGATCTAGACTGTAATCAGCAGGGGAGAGGGCAGCTGCAGCAGATTTTACCCCTAAAGCAGCTAAAAAGACTCTTTTCTTCTCCTCTAAGCTTGTTGATGAGGTGGTTTGAAGAGCTGTGATGTTTTATTTGTTTGTTCAGTGTTGACGTTTGTTTTGACTCGTTTAAAGACATGATGGTCATTAATGGACTTTGAGAGAGTTGTATCCAAATATCAGTGATGCTGGAAGCGGTCCAGAGCTGCACGAGGAGGCAACGCTGAGGGGAAAATTTCAAACAGGAATGGCTCTGAATTCCTTTTTCATGGTGTTGCTGAGCTTCGTTTCCTCCTCTAAGTTCATGTTTAACTATATGAAACCTGCTTTAGGTGCTCTACTGGCTCCAACACATACAAGGCCTAGTTTTAGTTCAAATAAGCTAATCGATCTCTTTCTTTTAATCACAAACTGGATTTAAAGACGAAGCAAAGGGAAAATGTTGCCATGTCACTCATAATTAAAGGTCATGTGAGTGACTCTTTGCTTTTCGCTCTAGTGATCCTCTAATCGAAGCTAAGTCAGAGAAAGTGTGTG
>VUQR01014519.1:35225-52275 GCA_015108515.1 Hemichromis elongatus | reverse complement strand
CCCCCCCCCCACGTTCAACTATGGAAACCTTTCATGTCTGTTCTTCTTCTACACACGGTTTGTTGGTTAAAGTGTTAAAGTTTGTGTGGACTTTGCTCGGGCTGAACGAGAGCAGTGGGAGGAGCCTGATTTGTAACATAATACAAACTTGGTGTTTTGTAGTGAAAATTAGTGAAAAAACCACTAAGCCTTTGATCCTGATTATCTTTTCACTTGAAAGTCAAAATCAAAACTTCAATTAAAATCTGATTAATCTCCCAATCATAAAAAAGACAGAAAGCTATCCAGCAGTGCAATGATCCTATTCTATTCAAACTCAGTGTGAGTCTGTCTCCCACTGACCCGCAGAGACTCCTGGAAGGACGAAGCTTGGTACTGGGCGTATTTGATGATGGTGGTGTGGGAGCGGCTGCTCTCACAGCGCCACATCTTCCTGGCGCCACTGGGATCCCAGTTCTCGTCGGTGGGCTGACCCAGCTGGGTCCGCACCTCCACCAGATGGTCTGGGTTAGCCTCCACCAGCGTCTTAGTGGAGAACAGGCCCAAGTCTGAGGAAGACAAAGCGAGGATGAAGAGTTTAGAACAGCTTTCATGCATCTTACATCATTTTAAACAAATGTTAAAATAGATTTTAGTGAACCATAGGCATGAACTTATGACTTAAGGGGAACAGAGTGTAACACATATGTTACATGACTTGATTTCTGTTTTCTTTTCTGTACAAATAAACTGAGGACAATCTGTTACATAACTGAAGGGGAAAAAAGAGAGAGAGCTGATGTTAGTGATTTTTTATATCATTTTTTGGCAACTCAAACTGCTTTTCTCCACAGGAAATGTGTGCAGTAACATTTTCAACTTGCAGGTGGTGCTGTTGTCATACACGTCAAAGTCATCCACACAAGCTCCCTCCTATGATTTCAGAGACACACCCACAGAGCCATGTGAGACTGGGAGAGAAACATCCAGTCGGCCACGCGAGCTGTGCTCGTCGCCCTCGTGGAAAACACCTAATTCACAAAACTGTTGATGCTTACACACTAAAGCACTTACCTAGTTTGAGCGCTCCAGCCAGTCCTCTGATGACTGTAACCGGGTTGGTGGGATTGGTGCAGAACTGATGAAGGGGAGGGAAGAAGGCGTCCCTCTTGTTTTCTAGCTGTATGTCAGATAGAAAAACGTGAACTGACTTCAGGCTAACTGAGCGCATAAGTGCATTAAAAAGGAGCTTTGAGCGTTGTACTTGGCTGTAGCTAAGATACTGAGAATAAACAACATGATAAATACTTCTCCTTATATGGCACAGCTGGACTCACGTAAATACTGGGCGTTGGGGGATTGAGTTTGTCCTTTGGCAGTGGAGGAGATGGTGCGCGAGGGGGCCGCGGTGGGGGGCACCTGTCCAGGAGGACGCTGCTGGTCGACAGGCCGTTCTTCCCCAGGTTCCTGCAGGCAAAGAGCACGAGATACATCACGCTGTGTATCGGCTTAGGTAATCTGAAACATCAGTGCTCAGTTTGTCTCATTTTGTGAGCTCTCCTTTTACTCTCTTGCGCTTTGACCACAAACATGGCTAACACAAACACCTGCAAACTGCTTTACAGCTGCTCTTAATGTGCTTTTCAGGTTTGATGCTGTGGTACAGGAAACCACGCATTTATTCAGCTTCGGGGAGCCATCTAAGAAAACATTTAGGCCTTTCCTGTCCATTTTTAGTCTAAATGATCTACTGCACTGACATCAAAGGGATACTACAGCTTCGGGGAGCCAGGTAATGTTTGTCCATCGTCTTTCCAGAGAGCTTCCAACCCTGTCTATAAACTTAGACACTAAGGCAGCAGGACAACAATGGTCACCAGTTGCAGTCAAAGACAGTGAAGTTGGAGTCTAAGGATATCTTGACTGGAGAACTGAAAAACAATCCAGATGAGCACCATAGTGACCTACAATGGAAGCCAGCTAGCAGGGAAAACATGAGACAAAGGGCAGGCGCTATCTGGTTAGTAATAACGGGACATTCAGATAAGAGCAAGGGGATTCCGTACAACTACATTTGATCATGGATTGACTTGTTCTCTCAGAGAGAGGAAAAAATTTAAATAAAATCCTAAAATTAATCATTAATATAGCTGAGCCACACAGCCAACTGCAAGCTACTACAGGATCATGCAACCAGACACCAGTTTAAAAGCAGCTTATGGTGAATGCTGTGCTTCTATGTTAAGCATACGTACATAAACACAAGTGTGTATAGTAGAGAGAAACTGGTCACTGCCAAACAAAGAACCAGGAACTGCAGATGTAAGGTGTGAGCACACAGTGCAGACGTGTCTCAGCACACAAGAATGACAAATTAAAACCAAACAAAAAAAATCACCACTTTGGGGATAACGAGGAGTCTCAAACTTCAACGAGGTGTGGGCCACTGCTGGCATTGTCCTCTCTTGTGATGGCCAATTTAGCATTCAAGCAGAAAACAGCCACAACTATTTCCAAAAATCTAGTGTTGTCTTTGTTTTTTTTACATTTCAAATATTGTATCACAAAACAAAACTGCAAATGTGAACACGATTTTTCCCCACACTAGCAAATAAACACATTGGTCCTCTCTTTCTGATCAGACACGTGGCAGCACTTCTGCTATAATGTTCTTCGAATTTAACAAAATTCAAATTGCAGACATGCAAGTGTACACATGAGTTGTTTTTTTTTTACCGCTATGGAAAAATAACTCCCTCACTGAACTGACACAGCCAATCCCACAACAAGTTTGTGCTCTCTGCTCATGTTGCCTGCATATTAAATAACTTTGCTTTTTAAAGACCTCATTTTAACATCGCACTCAACAACAAACAAATGCCCACTAACAAAAAAAGTAACTTCAACGGCCAAATTGCATAATATTTCTTCACGTTAATATTAGCAGGGGTCCCCTAATATATACTAATATAGTATTACCATCAACTGCTCATGCAGCTTCCATGCAGGGTCCATGATGCTGGGAGGGAGCTAAATTGTGTATAGTTTGGGTTCAAAATGTCAATGTAGCAAAGAATCAATGCAAAGAGAGCATCGCACGCGTCTTTAGCACTCACGGTGGACTAGAATAGCTGGAGTAGGGTTACCAGTCTAAGATGTATGCAATAATTTGTCTTTACATGCACTTCAGTGACTAATTTATGTCAGGTGAAAAGTTTGAAAAACTACAGTTAAATGCAAAGCTGAGTTCAGTAAAATACAGATTAATGTGGGCACTATATTAACTCAGGGAATTCTATGTGTAGTCTTAGCTTTACTGACTTCCTACCTGCATGCTTTGAGCACTTCACTGGAGCTGGGGTAGATGGAAACTGAAGACCAGGGAGCTAGGCCAGCAGGGCCAGAGAACCTATGAGCCCCCCCAGAAGGTTCCACCTTCATCGGGCTCTGGGAGTCCTCCAGCCCCTTCCCATTGAGCGTGGGCCCCTGACTGTTTGTACTGGACGGGCTGTTAAGGCAGGGGAGGCTCTTAGTGGTATGAGGCTCTGCTGAACATGGAGAGGGCATCGCAGTGGCAGAAAGTGGCGAGGATGCCACTGAGTGCTCCGAAACTGGCTTGGTGGTGCCATTGAGACCCGGATGGACATTGTTCATTTTCTCTGAGGAAGACCCTCTGTGGTTGCTGTAGTTATTGTTATTGTCGTTACTGGTAGTATTAGCTTTTCCCTTTATCAAGGCTGAGAGAGGATTGTCTGAACTGAGCACGCTGGGGGCAGGAGAGCCAGGCAGAGACGCGCTGGCAGAGCAGTCCGTCACCCGCGGCTGGATGTGATTAGTCAATCCTTGCGCGGGGGTGGTGCAGGGACTATGCGACGTCCCTCCGGAATGCCTGACGGCAGCCTCCTGACCTGATGGCAAAGCGGCAGCTGCAGCACTGCTGCCGGTGTTGCCCCCTGAAGGCGTGGTGTCTTTGGTGTGGACCCCTGAGGTAGTAGTGGAGTGGGGAGGCGAGGACAAGTGGTTGGGGGTTGTCTGGGGGGAAGTGGGCGATAAAGACGAGGCAGAGGAAGAGGCAGTGCAGGGTCCAGAGGAATGTCCAACCTGATTCAGAATGCCAGAGGATGTGAACGAGGTCTGAGGGGAGGAGGAAGAAGAGAAAGGGGGTTCTCCATTAGGACCTGCCGAATGTGAACCTGGACCTTTTTGAAGCCCCTGGAGAGAGAGTGAGACATACTGATTAACAAAAGATGCGTTCAACGAGCCAAAATATTTCACGTGAAAAACATGCAGTAACAAAATCATGCAGAAGGTGACACGCACAAACTGTTTAGTCCTTCAAACCCATCTAATCAGTCATTTACATGGCAGCAACTCAAAGCATTTAGGTGTGTAGATGTGGTAAAGGCGACCTGCATGTTACTGCCCAGGATCAGATTGTGGGGGAATAAGGTGATTAAAGTGCCATGGTTGTTGGTGTCAGACATGCAGCCTACTGAACTATTCTTTCCCACCTACTCGTCTTGGGTGAGTATGTACTAGTGGAAAAGTGAGTTCACTATAGTTTTATTGACTTCACAGTCACCAGATCTGAATCCAATAGAGCACCTTTTGGATGTGGTAGAATGGGAGGTTCCTGCCTGACAAATCTGCGGCAACTGCATGATGTTATCATGTCAACATGGACAAGAATTGTTTGAAAATTGAAAAGAATGTTTCTTACATCTGCTAAATCTATGCCATTAAAAACTAAGGTAGCTCTAACAGCAAAAGGAGGCCAAACCTGGTGCTGCTATGCACTTATTAAAGTGGCCAGTGAATGAAATGGCTTCGTTTTGCACGACGGCGATTCACAAAGCAGCCAACAGTGTACCTGAGTGGTAGTGTTGCGTTGTTGGCTCTTCCATGTCTCGTCTGCTTGACTGGGACTACAGGTAGTGCTGCTGGTGCTGGGGTGACTGGCGGCTGTGCAGTTGTGAGGTAGAGAGTTCTGCTGCGGGTAAGGCACGTTTCCGTTGCTCGCGCCGCCACCTCCCAGTCCCAGGTTGTGATTTTTGTCCGGGTGTCCAGGCAGCCCTGCTAAAGGACTTGTGGAACAGGATCCATTGGCTGTGGGCTGAGTGACACACGGGGGCCGGGTGGCTGTGTGATTGAGAGGGGAGGTCCGAGAGAAGCCTGCATGGTTGGGAGAGGGCTCAGCCAATGGGCCGTTGGGAAGGCTGGGCCTCGGCTGGCCACCCGCTGCTGCCTGCTGCCGCATCTGATACAGGGCCACACACAGAGCCACACTTAACACAAACTGTTCTGGTCCGGGGTTTACACCCACTTAATACGAACACGAAGGCTTAGGCTATGTTGAGCTTTTAATCACTGCTGTAAGCAACTGATTTTCTTTCATGTCATTCACAATTAAGAAAAAATAAATAAAAAGACAACTTCTTTCTCAAATGAGCGTGCTCATCAAAATGATACATATACCAGCTCAGTGATGTTAAAAGTTGTAAAATGTCTCAACTGCCAAGGCCTATGCACTGTGCACTACAGCAGGTAGTATCATAAAAAGGATTTGTTTCACAGCACTCACAGATCTCACAAAGAACATGGTAGATTTACACAAACCAATCATTTCTCTTTTAGTCAATTTTTAAATATAATTATGTAATTATATTTAAAAATCGACTTTCTATAACACTGGTTTATCTAAAAGTATTACACATGAGTGGCAACTCCAACCAGAATTATGCCAAAACTTACACGACTACCAAATGCCTCTGGTCAAGTGAAGGGAAATGTAACAAAATATTAAAGACGCTCTACATAATTTTGACCATGTAATAATTTTAAAAATCAAGAGGTTGAGAAACCACTGAAAGCCCAGTAACGCTTTGACATTCATGTCCATCATAACTTTATGTAAAACCACCAATAAATTAGCCAATAGAAAGTCACATCAATAAGAAGCAAGTTATGTTTGTACCTGCTGATGTTGCTGCATGAGAGAGAACTGCTTCTCCAGCTGCTCCAGCATCTGCAACTGGTGGGGGTTGAGGTTTGCTCGGTTGGTCCGCAAGTGTTCCAGGTGCTGTACGTTTTACAACAGTGTTGCATTAAAATTAGCAGATGACTTACTAAAGTTTACTACCTAATGCACAGGTAGCACACACAGGTCCCCACACATAGCTATTACTTGGATAAGACACACACGTAGTGTTAACTAACACCGAATATATTTGGTGACATTAACCGTAGCATTTTTTGTGCATTATTTTATTCAGAGATTTCTTTTACTTGTATTAAGTGAAAAAATCTGCCAGTGGAGCAAGATATTTTAGCTTACAAGTAAAAAAAAATCTCTAGTTTCAAGATTAAATCTCTTGAAACAAGTTCATTTAGCTTGAAAGCTAAATTAAGCTGATTGTGTCTTATTTTAAGTGTAATGAGATTATTTTTACAAGGAATAAGACAAATATACTTGGTAAGATTTTGAGTTTTTGCAGTACACTTGATTTCCATTTAAATAAATGAATAATTGGAATTTCTAAATAAAAGTGACATGCAAGTACAATCCATGGTGAGCTCTATGAATGTGATAAAGATGGGAAGCATGTAAAATATATTTAAAAAAATGACAAAGGATGAAAATGCTAAAAATACATTATCATGATCTGATGTAAAAGATTTGCAGGTCTGTGAAATGCATATGAACTCCCAAGGTGACCTATTTGAGTATGTCTCATTTTAGCTAATAAAAGTCAAATTTCAGATCAGACTTTAAATTTTCCCTTGGATTTTCTTCTAAATCAATAATGTTTTTGGGTCAGTAATAAAGCTTGATTTAGCAGATTGGTTTGTTTTATTTTTTAACTTTGGATCTTTTGCATATTATACAAGTGTGAGACCCACTAAATGGTGAAGCCTCTGTGAAAACTAGTAATAAGTACAAAAATAAGAAGTGCATGTTTCTACCTGAAGCTTGATTTGCTGTTGATTGGTGGCGTTTCCCCAGGAGTCTGCAGCACCCTGTAAGAGAGACACAAATATGTACCATGGCCATATTTTTAACTCTCCAACACGACACAGTCACATCCCCGGCTGTACCTTGGCTGGGCTGGCTGTACGTTTCTTCTTAGCAGGACTGGCCTGTAGCTCTGCATGATTGCTGGCAGACTGGCCTCCCTCGCCTTTACAGGCCTAAAAATTCATCAAAGAGACAGTTTGTGACTAAACACTGGACTATCAACAACAGTAAAGACGTTTCCCCCCCAAGTGAGTTCAAATAACGATAATTTGAAAAAAAGAGCCCTTAAAGAAAAGTCCAAACCTTCCCCACACTGACATCAAAGGACAGGCTCCATACTTCACATTTACATGCAAGACATTGAGCATTTAAACAATGCTTGTATGGCAATACTCTGACGACAAATATGCTTTACCTTAATCTAAATAACTGAGATGGATTAAGGTAATCAGAGTATTCATACTGTGATGAAAATATGAAATAAAGTGCTATTTGTTGCATTTAGGACTGTAACTGAATATAGTTGATAATGAAACATTTTCTTTTGTTGGGTTTCAGGATTCAGATATGAGGAAATAAAAACCCTTCGTTTCTGTGTCCGACTTCCCACTCTCTCTTAGCAGTGATGATCGTGTTTCATTTAACCCCAATGTTGACAACACAGCGACTATCACTAGAGTTCTGTGACTTTTTATATCTATTTAGTTTTTTCTTTCCAAAAAAAATGCCTGGCAAACAGTCTACAGCCAGTAGCCTAGTGCTTTGCATTGCCTCTTGTTTACCTGGCATTGACACAGCTCTCTCTCTCTCCATCTCTTTCAGAATCCGAAAAGTAAAGTGAGCTTTAAGTGGCTTAAATCTGAATTCTTTGTAACGATTTTGGTAATTTTTGTAACCAAAATCAGAGTGCAGCCACTGTCTTTAATTCACGTGAATCTTTAAGTATTCACAGTCTATTACTAAAATGGTATTAAGGGCATCCCCGGTTGCTTTAGAGGAAAGTTGTTTGAACATATAGACATCTCATATCCTGTCTGATAACATGCTGTAACGTCACTAATGTGGACAGGATATCACCAGGTTCACTTTGATCAGTACTTAGGATGACTAAAAACAACCTCGTCATTGTTGTGGCACAGATGAAGCATGATGCAAATATAGTTATTTGAAGCCAAAATGAGGACTTAAGGATTTTGATAATAGACTAAAAGAAAACACAAAGAAGAGGGTTAAAACTGATGTGACAGCTGGTTGATTTCAGCCTCCGTCTTTCCTTCAAAGTGAGTTGTGGCAATCAAAACTCACGTATGCCATTTGTGACAAACACAGGTCAAATCCATGCATTCATGCTACTCGATATGCTACGCTCATTAGACATGCATTTTCTGTTGCAATGACTGCATACAATTTGTGCATCTTTGTTAATAAAAAAAAAGAAAAGAAAAAGGTAAAAGCAGTGGGGTATGGTGAGTTCTTTGTAAAAATCCTTGGTAATTGTAACACGTGCCTTTTGATGAGAGAGAGGCTATGAAGGGCAACTGCACTTTAGCAATTAAGATCGCAACTGGCCTCACTCCAGTTTTTCATGCTGTTTATCTTTGGATCCATATTAAACGCCATTGCAAGCCAGAATTTTGAAAAACGACTATGATGTAGTTAATCCTCTAAAGGTACGAGGACAAGGCTTAAACAATTCTCTTAAATTTACAGTTTTAACTGTTTCCAAGAGACTAGAGTTTCCTTTATAAGCTGGATCTCACCTGCTGTGTCTGTGCAGTGTTCAGGGTCCCCTGCCTGGATGTGAGCTCAGCAGGAATGGGTAGGCTCCATGCCTCCTCAATACTAGGAAGCATTTTACTCTTATTCTGCAGACTACCTGGTTGTAGGTTACACAACTGAGCCTAGGAGAAATTGTGTAAGACACAAACTTTAGTGCTGAACTTGGGTTTGACAAAAAAAAAAAAAAAAAGGTACTAGAACAGTTACTGCTCATGTACGAGCTGTGATCAAAAAATCTTTGAAGAGGTTTTAATTTGGCTGATCTCTGCTTCAAAGTCACCTCTTTGTGGATGTCTGAAAGGCTTGTAGCTATTTGTTGGTAGATGGAAGTCCCATCTTGACCACTTGCACTTGTGAGTTGGGCGGATGGTGACACGAGACTGTTTTCTGTAGCCAAAAAAAATGCGCTGTACCTGCACGTAGCCAGATACATTTCTCTGGTGTTATAGCAGAACTCGACACTGACAGTCTGACTGTGGTGGTTTCAACATTCTATGAATTTTCAAGTGAAAACCAAAGCGGTCCCAGCACTCAAAACCACAGTTGGGTCAGTTTAAACCTTGATTGGTTGATGTTTTGCCGACTTTGCTTAAAGATAGTGGTGAAATCGCAGATGTGCAAGTGCAAGATGGGACTTCCAGAGAGCAATATTACAAAAGCGGCCATGCTGAAAACATTGTGGATCCTACAAGAAGATGACCTTAAGGGGAAAATTAAAAATCTGGTAAAGTTGAATTTTCTTGGGGCAATTTTCAGATGTTTTTGATCACACCTTATAGAGGTGATATTAAAATGTTCAATGCCAAGTGAAGGGAAAAAAAGCAAACCAAAATACCAATATGAATTATTATTCATATCTTTGTAACCAGCAATCAAAAGGACAAACACACAGCCTGCAATTCAAAAAGCTGATTGCTTTGGCAATGTTTGGCACTTAATACATCACTTTAATACACGCACACACCAAAAAAACACTTCACAACATCTAACAAAGTGCTGTGGGTTTATGGGCATGTAAAGGCCAGCTGTACCTGCAGCAGCTTGATGCGTTGTGTGAGTGCAGCGGTGTTGAGGCAGGCCTTGCTGCGTGTGGCGTTGATGTAGCACTTGATAGCGTCGTGCGGCTGGCCGCAGGATTCGTAGAGAGTG
The DNA here is from genome assembly GCA_015108515.1 of Hemichromis elongatus. NCBI lineage: Eukaryota > Metazoa > Chordata > Actinopteri > Cichliformes > Cichlidae > Hemichromis > Hemichromis elongatus. The sequence goes on along the minus strand of VUQR01014519.1, from coordinate 42,353 downwards.
CCCAAATCCATCCAGGCGGCGGCGTGGCTGTGGTCCAGTTGAACAGCACAGATGTAAGCCTGCAGTGCATCCATAGGCTGGTTCTGCTGCTGGTAAAGCACCCTAGACGTAGAGGCAAAAAGAGAAAATTATTCCAGGATTTAGGTCCTTTTCCTCTTACAAACTCACAGTTCTCAGGGGACATAACCTGTTCTTCATAATTCTAACAATAGATCCTTTCACACTTTCTCTATGTCCTCTATGCAGCAGCTGCTGCTGCTGCTGCTGCTTCTCCGCCAGCCATTTTGAGTCGCTGACACCCCCCAACTATATACCCAGACCTAAAGATCTTGACCTTCTTTGATGTGACCTGAATCATACTTCTCAGCATAACCAACACATGACAAATTCTGCTCTTACCCTATAGAGCACCAGGTGTCAGCACTGGCCTCCGATTTATCAATGGACTGCCGGTAAGAGATGAAGGCATCCTGCACCTTCCCAATACTGGAGTAGCACCTTGAGGAGAGGAGACAAAGAAAGAAACAAAGACCAAAGAACAGTTGAACTATAAAAATATGACTGGCACTATTCTGGTGCCCAACGTCTATCCTAAATCAGACAAGAGTTTAGCCTGATCTTTGTTTTTAGGAACAAATTGATCTAAAAACATTCAGAAAACAGTTTGGCATCTACGTTCCAGTTTACACAGCATACGTGCAACGGTTTATGTTGCAGTTTTAAATACAGCACTACACTACAAACCTTCAATCCTACGCTAATACAGTGGTTTACGGGGCTACCTTACTTTCCATCTCATTCATCTGCCAGTGAATGGACGGGACAGGCAAGTGCTTTTGTGTATTGAACACGAGTATTTAGTTTAACTAGTTTTTCTGTGGCCAACTAGCAAAGGGAGCAACATTTAGCTGTCTACTCGACTAATCACCTCTGCCCTGTTGCTGAGGGAAAACTTGTACTGAACTTTGTTCCAAACCAATTTCACTTTCTATCATTTCTTCATCTTGGCCTGCTTTTAAGACACCTTTATACACCAAGCCCCAGGATGTACGATCGACAGAGTCGAGTTACTTAAATCAACCAAAAACTGTTCTTTAGGATTTCTTGGGCTGTGAAACCCACACTAAACAAACTGAACCATTTCTGTTTAAACTTAAGAACTAAGGCTATTTGTTACTCACGACACAGACGGATACATTTTTTTTACAGTTTTAACTACCATGCACACGTCTGTGAAGGCTCTCAGTCGTCGTGGTCTAAGGAGCACGGAAAGAAAATTGTCTGGACTTCCCTGAAGAGGTTTCACCTCTCATCTGAGAAGTTTTGAGATCCCTTCTCAGACGCCTGAACGTCCACTCACATCCTGGGCCATTTGACCTGGGGCTAGGTTTCACTATGGGTTCACCCAAAACCTTGGATGATTGTGACTCACGCCCATTTTTACACTTTGGCTCATGTGATTAGGGAGAAGATCAATAGGGGGTCCGTGACCCTCTTGGGGACACTCCCATAGGACTTAAAATCTGGGACTCTCCACCAACTGACCTCAGAACTGAAGAAGCTTCTGTATTCAAGAAACGTAGTCCAGACAATTTATTTTTCCAAACTCCTTAGACTACCATGAACACGCTCTCATTCAGGTGGCTATTAAGAGCAATGTCAGCTTTTAGCTTCCAAGCAGTAAACAACCTTTTCTACCTCCAGAGCTACTTACCCTAATGAAATATAGTGGCAAGTAGGCTTGTGAGGCTTTGAATAATTGGCAAAATATCAAGAATACCTGCTATCACCAGATCTGGTGAGTGAAATTGTGGTATTTATTAATGTGCTAGTTAGCACTAATTAGCAGACATGTGTGTTACGTGCACACATGTCTGCCTGTTTACACATGCAGCCTGCTAAGCAAGCTGGAAACACTACGCACTTGTCCACAGATGATCAACTTCAGGTTGTGGAAAGCCAATACTGTGTTAAAGCTGAGGCTTCAAAACGCAGAGCCAAGAAACCAATGCCGATGCTGTTCTATGGTGAAGTGATTTTACAGTATTGAATGCTGACTATTTTGAGGCAAGTTTCAACTTATTCTCATGAATAACTTTCGTTCAGTGAACTGAACAGCACTCACTACCCTGATCCAGATGAAGGGCCATTTTTGTGGGTCATTGAGCAAGGGAGATTCTGGTGCAGTAACATAGTGACTCAAGTAGAGACTGCTTGGTCTAAAAGGAATAATATACCAAGACCAATAACACAGTTAAGAGATGCCTTATTTTGTTTTTCTACTGCTTAAGCTGTAACTCAAGGACAGCATGGACACCATGGGCGAGACCGTGCATCTACAACATTCATCCAAAACAGCAGAACAGGAGCATAAATAATAACATCCCGACGCAATAGCTAGATTTTTAGGTTGCTAAAAACAAACAAACAAACATGTAGCCAAGATTATCTTGTGATGCCTTCTAACAGTGTTAATATTACTGACCAATAATTTTCATCATAGTTTTTGGCAACAAATGTACTGACAGTTTAGTCGACGAATGAAAACAAGATGAAAATATTCTGAAGATATGACATCCAAAATAATCGCCATATACAGTAAGGTTAGACAAAAGACTACAACTACAACTAAATCCCAATTTGCTGTCAAATGCTGTCTAATTAGATCTCACAACACAAGACAAGGTAATGGGGAAACAGCCGTGGCCTTCGTTGTCTTACCTGCCGAGAAAGTACCAGGACTGGCCAGAGTTTGGGTCTGCCTCTAAAGACTTTTGCAGACACTGGATGGCATAGCTGTCCTTGGTGCCTTTATCCCCCAACTGTTCCACTGTGTGATGCATCCAGCCTGAGAAGAGCAAAACAAAGCATCAGCCTTCGAGATTCTACTGTGACAAACCTCCTGACTTTGTTTTTCATTTGGTGGTGATTGCATACCAAAGGAGAATACGAGTGCTATGAATCAAAATCCATATTTTTTTCTAAAAAGTGTAATGAAAAGGGTAAGATTTGACTGTTCTGTTTGCAAGTGGAGCAAAAACACCCAAAATCAAATAAATAAAAAATAAATTGTTACTTCCTGAAACTTTAACAAAAGAGTAACAGTGGAAAAAGGCAAAGGGGTCGTTGTATTTAAAACGCCTAAACGTCTGATATGAACCAGCCTTTACAAACAGCTCCTCCCTGCTTTCCAGCAAACACGCACACGCATGCACAAGCACGCAAGCACAAACTGGGCAATTTCAAGCAAACAAAGAGGCTCAGGAAGACTGCAGTGAGCAATGAGAAACCTCCTGCAGTCCTTCTCCTATACACCTGTGACATGTTTCACAGGTCACCATGACAACCCCAGCAGGCTAGGTTAGTAATGGTCTTAACAAGTGGGTAAGCAAGTGAGGGGTGGGGGGTGGTGCTGTCTACATCATGGTAGAGAAACTGTCTCCACGTCCATGGAAAGAAATCTAACATTATAGCTACCAAAGGCTTCTACAGAAGTCAGCAAGCTGTACTGTTCTGCAACAGGTGCCATAACCACCTTTTCACTTAGTCTATGGAAGAATATGAAACCAACTAAAACTCTTTCATGTAAAGGCAGCAGCTTCCCTCTAGAAATAACCTGTATTGTAGATATATCTATATCTATAGAAGATGACAATATAAAACCATCTATTATTTCATATTATACACTATCATTTGTTTCGTGGTGATGCAAAGTAACCGTAGATTACTGTAGTGGCTATATTCATTTCTTACTTCACTTATATTTAAAATAACCACACTACAGACAGACAAGCGACTGTTTTGACGCATCGGTTCGTTAGCAACAACGACGGTAAAACCATCGTGTGGCTTCGTCGTCCGCTTGTTTATTTTCCACATAAGCCTTTCGCAATAAAGTTCAACATTCTGTTGAGACTATTCAAAATAACTTGAAATGATATAAATGATTCTCAAAAATCTAATTTCAGAATCTGCACCAAACAAATGCCCTCCAAAAAAAGGATGAAGTAACTATAAATGGTGCTTACAGTCACCACGTGGATGCAGGCATAGAGAATACCAGCATGGCCAGTAAAGATGAGGCAGAACCAGGTCGCTCCAAACAGAAGGACCAGTCAAAACAAATCGAGGACCTTATTTCTAAAGGAGAGGCTACCTCTGTAGCATGGACATTTCGTCTGACACGGATACGAAAACTGTACTATGCCAACTGCCGCAAACTGGTCGCCACCACAGACTCAAACATGACAAAAATCTACAAAAAAAAAAAAAAACGTAAGAGAAGAAAATACAGCTCAGGACGCTTCCATTCGTTTCCAGTTCAGAGGACAACCAAACACTCCCGATAGCAAGTGCAGTCATACTATTAGCATGAAACAAAATAGAGAGGGCTGCACAAGATTGACAGGCAGATTGAGCAGCATCAGCAGTGATGCAGACACTGGTGCTGGTCAAACTATACCCTCACCTATGCTTTAAGTAATGACCAATAGATTGGAATAAGGATAAAAGTGGTTCTCTCCAAAGGGTGGCTGGCCTCTCCCTTAGAAACAGGATGAGGAGTTCAGTCATTTGGAAGGCTCCTAAGAGCTGTTTTACTCCCCACTGAAAGAAGCCAGCTGAGCTGGATTGAGCAACCAATGAGGCCAGTTTCTTGGTACCTCTTGGGTGAAGTGGTCCGAGAGCTATGCTAATGACAGCACAGCGCTCTTAGAACAGAATGAAACTCTGTGTCAGGTTAGCCATGACATTCTAAGATCCCGGAGTCGGTGTGGACAGCTGTGTGTGAAGTTCGTTGATGGAACCAGGTTTTAGTTATCATCATGACCCAGGAGTCATGGGTAGAGTGGTTTCCAGCAATTAGTAATTCTAGTGAAATGTTCTGGGCAGTCCAGCATCTCTGCTTCTGTTCTTGCTCTTTATGATATCTGTTAAACATCTGTCCATGGCAATTCCTGGTGATCTCAATAGGTTGGCAGGTTTATCGCAAGCATCGGGAAATCATTTGTAATGGGACGTTTTTGCCAAAAAGTCAATTTCCTGCTAGTCTAGGAAATTGTTGGAAAACATACTATGTCAAAAACACAAAACGAACTAATCTGTGTGCAACACTACCTTGGTTATCTTGGCATTTTGGTGAGCCTGTGCAAAGTATACTGTCAGTTTCTACTGTGGTCTTCTGCTGCTGTAGCCCATCTGCTTCAAGGTTCAATGTGTTGTGCATTCCTGCCTTGGTTGTAGCCGGTGCTTATCAGAGTCACTGTTGTATTTTTATCAGTTCAAAGCATTCTGCTCATTGTTCTCTGACTTCTGGCGTGAACTTAGAGAACTACTGCTCACTGGATAGTTCCTACCAGACCGGCGAGTCTGGCCCCAACAACCACATCATGTTCAAAATCACTGAAATAATCTTCCTTCCCCGTTCCCCGAGGGCAGGGATAGCTCAGTAAGTAGAGTGGTTGCCCCATGATTGGAAGGTTGGGGGTTCGACTCCACTGAACGGCTACTTTGAGGTACCCCTGAGCAAGGTACCGTCCCTATACACTGCTCCCCGGGCGCTGCATTGGTGGCTGCCCACTGCTTCACTGGGTGAATGGGTTAAATGCAGAGGAGTCATTTCCCTACGGGAACTAACACATGCACATTATTATTATTATTATTATTACATTATTATTATCTTATGCTCAGTTTGGACTTCAACAAGTCATCTTAACCTTGTCTATATATATAAATACAATGAAATGCTGTCCTGTTACTCACTGATTCAATATCTGCATTAACAAGTAATTAAATAGGTATAGTTGGTTCAGTAGGTGTATATAAAATACAATTGACCAACATCATAACAGCATGTGTGGCCATTTCAGTTTTTATATTCAACTATCTCTATATCTATCTCTATATACATACATGCATATTTTGATCAATACTGACGCACACACACACACACCCAAGGAAATAAAACCAGAATTATCAAAATACAACTATTATGGCACTTTTATTTTTTTCATTCTTTTGCAGGAACACTAGAAACACCAACCCATTAAAAAAAACCCTGCCTCTTAGTAATCATTAACTGAATATCCAATTGGACGCAGATGCCAAGAACAAGACCGATTCTAGGATTTCATATCAATATAAGTATTGGCCCACAAGATAATGCAAGTCATCACTTAATCGATGTCGATTTGTATGGAGGAAAGTGTGGAGCAAGAACTAGAATCACACAGCAAAATATTTACTTATTTAAGCTCATTTGCTCATTTCACGTGTCTGTAGCTATGTCTGAATATGTCACAGGCCTGAAAACCACTTCACTGCATGCAAAGCAGTTTGTGATCTGAGTGCCAAAACCTGCAGAGGCTTCAGTCAATTTAATCTGGTACATTTCACATGTGGACGTGAGCGTCAGCCTACGTGAGCAAAGGTCACTCACCGAGTTGTTGCAGTGTGGTCGCCTTCACCTGTGCAGGAAGATTTTCCGTCTGCAACAGACTTTCATACGCTTCCTTCGCTGCTCTGTATTTCTTCTGCGGGGAGAACGGGAGGAGCAGGAGAACAAGCAAGAGAAAGAGACATGGGGGTTGTTTAAGCCAGACAGGAAAGCCAGTGTTTTATGGTTCTATCTACACAGACAAAGACTCTAAAGACCTCCTCACACTCATAATGTCCGTCCGGACACACAGACACACACGGGGGAGGGTCAGTGTGAAAGAGCACAGTCCTGCCTGACTCAACAACTCTGGCAGGTTTGTGTGTCTGCACTTAAATGCATGTGTGCTTTAACGGAAAAGAGTGCGTTGTATTTTGGGGAAATCTGAGCTGCCTGCTGGTGAACCAAGGGTTTGTTTTAACGTAGTGACTTTACTGACCTTTTGTCTAAACCATCAGGTAGAGATATGTCTGTGCATGCACAGAATCATCTCTTATCAGATCTAAAATAGCCTTTCAAAAAGCAACCCACCAGACTGTGTATGTGCAGACCCTGCACATACACAGTCTGGCTCTGACTCTTCCTGTCTGCACACAATAAAAACAGCCCTGGGCAAACACTGACACTTGGGCACACAAACGAGAGAGGCTCTTCAATGTTCCTTCCTGTGTCGTCTAATGATTGTCACGGAACCT
>VUQR01014519.1:13312-35205 GCA_015108515.1 Hemichromis elongatus | reverse complement strand
CACAAGATCTGATATTTGGAATCATTCAGTTTCAGATAATACTTGAACAAAACACTGTTCTGTAGTTAAATTACATTTTTCCAACAGCTCATAATCATATTGTGTCAACACGATGGTAACTGTAATGTTTCTTATATAGTGCTTTTCTACTCTATATGAGCACCTAAAGCGTTTTGTACATCATGCCTCATTCACCCATTCAAACAAGCACTTTTCTTGAATGGCTAAGTGCTTTCTACCTAACATTCACACTCTGATGGATGCATTAACTTGGCATTTGTGACTGGAGCAGCGAGGCATCGATCTAACAACCTTCGTCTCAGTAAATAACCTGCTCTACCCACAGTGCAGCAGATTTTATTATATTGGTACACTGACAAGTACATTAACATATTCGAACTTGGTCAGGGACAGATAAATGTAAATAAACACAGTAACCAGATATAGTAAATCATCTACACGTGTGGTCTACTACAAAGTAGGGGTGTAATGTACCTATATATGGCCTGAATCATTTCCAACGGCCCTTGAACCAAACAATTATCGTTAGCAGTTATAGCTTTGTATTATTAGTGTTTCTCATCATAATGGGCTTTTTTTTAAATAATAATTGAAATATTTTATACTTATGATTAAACAGTGCAGCAGTTCTTATAAAGCACTGTGTATGAGTTCTTAAAACCCTGGATTAAGGATTCTGACAGTTTAAGAAAAGTCTTATGAATAAACCACTTTAGGTCTTCCCATTGTTAAATCAAAATAAAGTTATAGCAGTGTGTAGTGCTATATTAATTGAGTGCAACATGAAATTGGTTGGCCTGCTTTCATTGATTGCTTACCTGGATCTCATATAAATGAGCGATGTGGAATTGAACTGTGGGAGGGAAAAAAACATAGAAAAGAAGAAATTCAGTTCATTTGTGACATAAAACAAAAAAAGCTGATAAATTAAGACAGATAATGGATCCATGAAGCTCAGTGGGTACAGGCTGCTAACACTCTGGAGCACAGATGGGAGGGGGAGTAGGACACTTTCCCCAGAGTGTACATGTAATCTGAAATCACAGTGTGTATCTGCAATGTGCTGAAAGCACTTCCAGCTCGCTCTCTCTCCTTGTGCTGTCTCCTAGGCAACCCTAGTCTTAGGCAGTCAGCAGGGAAACGGCAGCAGGGGTGGGGGGGGTCTGCTCTGTAGAAATATTCCTATGCCCTTTCAATATGTGCTACATACCACTAGCTACGCAGCCAACTGTATGCAATATCATACATCAAGTTGTAGCATGTGACTGGTTGGCTGGAACAATTACAGCACCTATACTTACTTTCAGCTTTGGACAAAGTGCAGAGTTTGGAGTCGATCAAAGCCAGCTGAAAATGCTGCAGAGAGGGAAAAAATATTAGTGTGAATGCAAATCCACACAAACGATCAAACATCTGAGTGACAAGATTTAAAAAAGAAAAACTATTTATCCTAGTTTTTTTCTGAGAGCGCAGAGGACTGGACTGATGCTTTAGAAAAAAAAATGCAGAGAAATCTCTATTCTTCTCCAACTAATGTGCATTACCCAAATCCACAGCATTCATAATAAACCACAAATGAACTCTTGCCACTGCAACAAGAGAGGACAGCGATAGTTGGAAATGCTAAGCCACAAATCTCACCCCTCCTTTCTCCTGTCCCACTTGTCCTCAAAATGAGACGCTGATATCCAGTGGCAGGCTATTAATGGCATCCAACTCCATCATCTGAACTAGTGTTTCTGGGTAAGGCAGATGTCTGCAGAGGCCAAGGCGTGGCACAGCACCAGGAAATGTCTTCTATATGGGGTCACTGAACTGATTAGCCCAAGTCACACAGCTCTTCTGGTCTTCTCAGGCTCTTTATAGTTCTTTATGTTGCTGACACATTGCTGTCATTTTAACTGTATTCAAATTCATTATATGAGAAAGTAAAACTTTTAATTCAAGCAAGATGTCCAGTTTTCATTGCGGTTTATTTTGGTAGTTGACTAAGCTACAAAATTTTCTTCGATCAGTCAACAATTACTTCAGTAATTCCTATCTTCGCTTCCTGTGGGCAAACCTCCTGTCCTAGGCTCCAGTACTTTACCTGCTCAAGTCTTCCCACCTGTGAATATCACCCTGTTGTCTCATCCCACAGCAAATTAAAATAATGAACCAGAAACATGTACTATTTAATATTCAGAATAAAAGCTAATATTAATGTGAGAAAAACACCAAACAAACTAGCGGACCGTAAACCATTAAACAGGAGTAGCTACATTGTCACATTTCACTCTTTAGCTAACAAAACTGAAATGTTTGCTTAGCAAGTATCATGCATGAGAAGGTTCACACAGGTAAGCTAACATAAACATTACTGCACAAACGTGAACATAAACAAGGCGACACACTGAACTCCCTAAAACTGAAGCATTCAGAGCCAACATCACGGCTCCAGGGTGCTGTTTTAAACAATTGTGCACAGCAGTCGGGCTGGAAGGAAAGCGCCGGTGTGTACAGTCTGCATTTAACTTTGTTTTCTGTAAATGCTTTCACATTGTTTAAAATCTCAGTTTCCATTTTCTTCCGTCCTCCTGTTTTGCAGTTCGCGCTACGTTCTTCTTCGTTAGTATTGTCTCCATTCTTGGCAGACGATATATATGCGATACTCCCCCATAGCTTCCTGTAGTGTACTGCAGTTACAAAAACACATTTATATGATGCATCGACAATAAAATTCCCCATCGACAAATTTTTATACTTGACGTCATCAATTGTGTGGACGAATCATTGGAGCCCTTTTGCAGTCACTAGGCTGCTGCACTGTAACCCAATGCAGTCCCCACATAATGCTATGTGCATTTAAAAAGGCATCACTAGAATCTGGGTCAGTAAAACCTCCCAGCGCCTGAGCACCAGGAAAATCCCAAAACCGGGAACTTCTTTCAATGACACGTACAGTTTTGGAACAGACTGTACTGCTGCTGTCGCTGAACTCTGCTGGTCTAATCCAAGCAGATTTCTTGCTTTAACCTTAAAGGCAAATACCGGTATCAGCCGTCCATGCTGGTGCAAAAGACCGCTACGAGCACGAGCGCACACATAAAAAGGAGGCGCCCGCTGCCTTGCAGTGACAACAGCCGCACAGACGGTCAATGTCAGCCAGATAAAAATCAAGAGCCGTCCAGCTGGATCTTTCTTTGCATGCTTCACCCCGGGCCAGTGGAGCTTGTCACACACACTTACACGCGCACGCACGCAGAGGACCGTGCTTAGGACAAACTCCCTTTTAAACAGCGCTACGAGTCGCTAAACACCAGACACACTCATTGCATCCACATGCTTTAATGTCTTAGTCAAGCAGCACAGGCACAGACAAATGCTTTTACCTAGATCGCTTTCACATCACACTCCTGGAACCCCACAGCATCCTCCTGTAGATCTCCCCCTCAGCCTCTTCTATCCTTCCCCTCTTTTCCTTTCACACTTGCTCTACCATCAGGCTGATAATGCAGCAGGATTGTCAGCTTGGCATTCCACCTCGCTCCCCATGTCTCGCTTTCCTCACTCTCTCTCTTTCTGTCTCTTTGCAATCTTTCTTTTTGTCTCTCTCTCCCTCCCTCTCTCACTCCACCTCCTTCCCCCTCTTCTATCCTGGTGTCACTGATTACTATTCAGCAGACGGCTGCAGTGGAGAGTGCTGAGAGATGACACACAATACCTCAAAGCTGGAACAGGCAGGGAAACACCACCTCTACACCCTCCCTCAACTCAAATCTCACCTCTCTTTCTCAGCTCAAAGCTCTTCTTTATGGCTACGCAGCTCTACAGACGCAGCCAACTCATCACCTCAATTTAAAGCACACTGGGGCCAAATCATTTCTTCTTCTCTCATTAACCACATTGGTAGACAACAAGGGGATGAAGTTGTCTGCGCTTTAGGTGAAATACAAGTTTGGTTAGGTTACATGCAGTGATTCACATTGTAATGTGTTCTTAGAAACTCAAGGCATCTCTGTCCCTTGATGCCTCTCCGCCTTGAAAAATGCATCCTTCATTCAAGTCCATTTCTACATTCCCTCCCGCTCCCTCCCGCACTCATCCACTACAGAAAACAGTTATCAATTCTCATTTCTCTTTCTTATATTTATTCAATCTCAGCTCCTCTGCGTGTGTGAACACCCCTCCCTTTACATAAGTGGGGCAGTTGTGTGTGTGTGCGAGATTCTCTCCGTTGTGTGTGTATATGTGTTGGCAGAGAGCCAGAACAAACAGGGAGGGGTGGCCTCCAACACAGAGTGAAGACGTGCAACGCGTGCAGCCTAGTTAGCTCCACAGAGGACCGTGTGTATAAACTCTTAAAACCTCTAAAAATAAACATTAACCTTTAGAAAATACTTCTTTCAAAATTAACCAATACGAAATATTTGCTTGATATATTAAAGTCAGGTGTCATGCATCTTACATTCGGAGTGTTGGACACATTGTTTCTTGCACATATATAGGACTGTCGGCATTGTTGAGGAAATGTAGTTCAACCCGCTCAGTAATTGCACATTTACATCACTTCCTCTTGTGTAATATTATCAGTTAATCTGATGTCAGTGTCTTTTCTTTACAGAAGAAACTTGATTAAATGTGTATTTTGCAGCTTTTGCTATCAATGACAAATTTATTTGAATTCGTAGACTCTTACAGCTCAGATGTGTCTCGACAGGACTTCCTCTTTCATACCAGGTTACTTAGGCTACGTTTACACTGCAGGCGAAAGTGCATCAAGTCCGATTTTTTTGGCCCTATGGGACCCATATCTGATCACGGTATGACAGTGTGAACAGCACAAATCTGATATTTTCAAATTTGATCTGGGTCACTTTCGTATGTGGTACTGAATCCGATACATATTTGATGTTTTAGGAAGTGACTGCTGTTTGAACGGTCGTGTCGTCGGTCACTGACACGAGACAGACGCCGATTATCAGCGCCGGAGAAGACAAACGAGAAAGTATGGCAGCGGAATCTGGAGACGGAGCGAGTCAGTGCACAGAAACTGAAGTTTTGGACTTGATTAGCACACGGGGAGACAATTCTATTCAAGCTAAACTTTTAGACTTCAAGAAACTCAAGTGGCATGAATGCCAAATTATTCAATTGTTCCAGTACTGGCTTCATCAGGTGCAGCCGAGTGTGAAGCGGCGGGAATGAAAATCAGCACCTCGAAATCTGAGGCCATGGTCCTCAGCCGGAAAAGGGTGGAGTGCCCACTCCGGGTCAGGGACGAGACCCTGCCCTAAGTGGAGGAGTTCAAGTATCTCGGGGTCCTGTTCACGAGTGATGGGAGAAGGGAGCGGGAGATCGACAGACGGATTGGTGCAGCGGCTGCAGAGATGCGGATGCTGTACCGGTCCGTTGTGGTGAAGAGAGAGCTGAGTGTAAAAGCGAAGCTTTCAATTTACTGGTCGATCTACGCCCCTACCCTCACCTATGGTCATGAGCTGTAGGGAGCGACCGAAAGAACGAGATCGCGAATACAAGCGGTGGAAATTGGCTTCCTCCGAAGGGTGGCTGGCCTCTCCCTTAGAGTTAGGGTGAGAAGTTCGGCCATTCGGGAGGGGCTCAGAGCAGAGCCGCTGCTCCTCCACATCGAAAGGAGCCAGTTGAAGTGGTGGTCCCGCGACCCGGCCCCGGATAAGCGGAAGAAAATGGATGGATGGATGTTCCAGCACTCTTGTCAGGCAAAGACATTCTGCTGTCGACTCCAGTCAAAATGTATATTTTTGCTCTAGCTACACTTCTATCATCTGTGGTTGCAGAATCTTTAGATGTGCAAGGAACAAAGTAAGACTGTATAATACATTTCATAACCACCCACAGTAGCAAATGCTTCCAGCATCCCTCCAATATTAGCTGATATGACAACCATGCAAAGGTTGTTATGACAACATTGCAAGATAAGATAGCTCGCCTGCGTCCCTATGGCTTTATCTCTGACTACATTTCTAAGTCCTTTGTGATGTATAATTAAATATATTTAGAATATTCAACTGAAATGGTTAACTTTTAAATAAAATGTGTCTGTTTAGAAGGCCTCTACAGTGCATCCTATTAAGCTGGACATTATTCTGCAGCCTCAGCATCGCAACCTCAGATCAACAATTTTATATGTCCTACAGCTCCCAGCAGATCTTCAGATAAGTGTGTGTGTGTGTGCGTGCGTGTTTCAGTTCAGTCCAACATATTTCACCTTCTCAGTAAAAATACAAAAAACAAGACCAGGTGGAAGATATGACACTGCTGAAAGTAAAACACTTAAATTCAGTCTCAAACTTCATATCGATTTAGATTTACCTTTAAGCTCGACTCGTAGTCTGTGTTGACTTTAAACATGAATCCCAGTCTCAGATGAATCTCTTTAGCTCTTGAGAAACTAGGATCAATGTAAAGCACCTCCTGGAATGCCTTGATTGCCCTGGAAAAAGACCAAGAAAATAGGAGAATTGATAAGAACAGAAATAAATACAAACATTTAACCTAATAAAATATGCCAATATAGCCCATGTGGACACTTGACTCCACTACCATTTAATAAGCTAATAATGGTAATACTACTACTACTACTACTACTAATAATAATAATGATGATAATAATAAACCCAACATACAATTAAATATTTTAATAATAATAATAATAATAATAATTTGGAGTATATAAAGCTCCGAAGTAACCAGGTGATAAAATAAGTGTAAATGCTACTTAAATTTTTTTTTTAAACCTGGAAAATGAGTGAAATTAGCTTGAGATAAGTGATGCCGACCTAATATTACACATTTAAGGATGCAGGATGCAAAAGTGCAACTTAACCCATACCTACATACCAGCTGTTAGGCTGTCATCTATATTAGTGTTGCCAAACATTATCTAGTTTGAGGTAGCCCAGATAAGGCTTTATGCTACTTTTCCAATTTTTTTCTTAGTAATCATTTCACTGCTCAAACAGCTGCAGGTATTTGTTTACTTCAATGACATAAAATGGCTTCAGCATTGTATCAATATATTGTACTGTAGCCTTTATGGTCAGTGAACAGTGTCTTCCTATTCTTCTTCTAGGTGCTGCAGATGCTACTATCTAACAGTCCAAATCAAGGATACACATTGCTCTGTGTGGGTTTCATGCATTTGTCTTTTCCAAAAGATACATTTTTTCCCCTCTTTGCTTGCAAGGTTCACAACAGTTTAAACTATGTGGAGGCACTAATCACTACTCATTATTGTAGTAAAGATGTAGTCATGTGCACTTTGTTAGCTTACTATACTCATAAGATAATTTCTCATGGCGAGTGACCTGGATGGAGCCAGAGACGTCTCACTTGAGCGGTTAGTTTGAATATGTATAGAAGCATAATTTGTAGGTAAAGAAACCTTGTAACGCATTTCAGGTTTACAACGTTTAATTATTAAGCAATTCGAATAACTCGATTATTTAAAAAATAATCAACACAAACTCTGCATCGATGCTTCGTTAATGCACGCCTCTGTATTGCGCGGAGCCATTACTGAGATGGTGAGCTCAGGTAGAGTGAAAGAAAAATGTGTTTCTAGCATCATAAACAGCGGCGCTGTTCCTGTGATCTCCATTAGCGCCTTTACTAGGAAAAAACAAGCGGGAATCATTCAACAAAATATCCAATCAACAAACTCTGGCGCGAAGAAAAGCAAACTTTGTAGCTGCTCCATCTACTGCTGTTGGATTTACACAGAGAAAGATTTGCAGTAAATCTCCAGACGTTGTATTAAAATGTGCAGATGAATAGCCAACTTAGTCTGACACCTTATTTAAATTGCAAATCATGGCTTCAAAGTCAGGGACCAGGGTCTGAGACCACTTTTAGTCAAGTTGCCCGACTTCAAATCAACCCTGGTGTGTCAGTACGGCGATAGAATAGGAATAAAACATTAATAAGACTGAGTTGGCCCGCTACCACTGTTTTGTTTTCTGAATCAGTTCAGGATCAAGTTGGCACTTAGTGGTTATTAACTTAAATAAGCCACAACCCAATGTAAGGTTTAAGGACCAGCTGTCTTAAATTAACAGTATTGATTATTACCAAAATCTTTTTTTTATGTTTTTGTAATGATTACTTCTCCAGTGTGCACAAGCTCTTTAAGTGACTGATATTTTTCAATGCTAAAGTTTAATCACTTTTATTACCTGCAAATACAAATTTCAGGTCTGTTCCCGCCTACATCTGACCTGTTTAGATGTGGCCCAACCTCCGCCATAGGTTGGGCCACAAAAAAAAACTTAACTTATTCATTTGAAAAGAAAAAAAAAAGTGAAGACACAGCAAACTACAAGCACTTTATCAAGAGCAAAGGTCAGGGAGCAAGTAACAAGGCACAATAAGAATTGGTAAATATGATACAAGTGTGAACACTTGTGTTTGAAATTCTTGGAAATTCTTGAGACTGAGACTCGAGTGGAGCGCAGGGTTTAACCTTAGACTTGCTTTATTGCAAAGTGTTCCTCCATATAAACCTGAAATCCATGTGTAACACCTGACATATACGATCTTTAGAAGAGCACAAAACATTACTTATTGTCAGTTCCAAGTAATGAAAATGCTCCAAGTGTACTGGGTGTACAAATGTGACCGATGGGGGTTTTGCTACAGTGTGCGAAACCTAACTAATGCTGTGCACCGGGGCTGCTGTCTCACATTCTCAGAGATCCTTTCAAGCGTTGCTCTGAGAGAATCTGAAAAAAAATGTCATGCAAAGTTTGCTGGCTTTGCAAATGGTGACGCAACTGTTGTGACGGGCCAAGAAGAGCAGCCACATTCTTGAGTGAAAAAAATCAAACCCTGACCCGACTGTCATTCACTGTGCACACTTAGAACTTGCAGTCCATGGTGATCGTGTAAAACATGCTACAGAGCAGAGTAAATAAAATAAATAAATCCTCCATCAAAGTAGAATGGTTTCTTTGGAATCTAGCGCAGTGTAACACGAACTCTTTCTTTCTTTAAACTAACAGCATCCTGCCATTACTTCATATTAAACATCAAAGTTGAGTGCCACCGCTGGCTAAGGAAAGTACAATACTTCGAATATCTGCATATGAATTCAACTAACCCTTTGGTAACATTCAGACACACTGGAACCTGCTCTCTATAAAAAAGATAGCAAGCTGAATCCTTGTATGCGTCTTACATTAGGATTCTCCTCCTTCCGTTAAGTTGAATTTAGTTCTACTATTTCTGTAAAATTCCTAAGATCATTGTGGAACAGGAACATGTGGGACTCAGCTATAAACACTGAAAAAAGAGCAACAGAAGAGAGCTAAAGCTTTAAGCCAATTACACACTTGTTCTGATAACATCTTCCTCACTCATTCCAAATAAAAAGTCTAAGCAGCAACTATAACACACATTGGCACAAAATAAGGCATGCTTCTCAGTGCCCATACATTAGTAACTCAGGTTTGTGCTAGTCGTTATATGATGGAGCAGACCACTGACTCAAATTTGTTGGCAACTTGATTGCATTTATAGATTAGACGGTAATTAACAACAAATCTTCATCAACCTGTTGAAGAGCGACTGCAGTCAGCCCGCTTCAGACTTCCCACCCAGAGACTGACCAATTGCCTTGTGGCCAAAATTGGGAGCCTAGAGCAGAGCGCTCAGCCTCTGGCCTCCCACAGGGTCACTGAAATGACTTGCAACTTTCTCAGACAGGAAAAAACAAACAAACAAATAAACAAACACACCCCAAAAAAAACAAGCTTATTTACCAGTGCTTTTTCTTGGTTACACAGTTTGCCAACCCTGCTTTTATGCTCTAGTGTGAAACAGGTTCAGGTCACATGCATATGATGTCACAATGCTGTAATGTTCCCTAAAAGCTATCTGGAGGACTTTTCATATCTTGCTCCCTGGTTGCCAGCAAGCTGAACTCATTTCTCAGTTCAGACATAAACACTACAGTGGAAAGTCTGTTTGCCTTTTTTTTATCTGTAAAAAAAGAGCAAAGTGCACCTGCAATCCCCCCCCCCTTTTTTTTTTTAAAACAAATCCATCCTTGTAATGTCAAATATAGCACAGCCAGCAGAAAATGGAGAGTGATTATTTAAGGATGACAGTATGCTCAGCAGTTTGAAAACCCAAATTTTCTCTCCACCACTTGTCATTTTGCTGCAAGCTAAAAATTTGTCATTCAATAAAAGAATCAGCAAAGTGTATCTGGTCTATATCGGCAGGCCTGGCTTCATAAGTGTAGTGTATGTCAGCGCAATCGTAAATGTGCTAGCATGACAGCAGCCTTTCAGCGCCGTTCTCTCTGTAATATTGAAATATACCAACTACAGAGACGAGAGCACATTAAAACACCGACAAACACGAGTTTCCAATTTAAGCCACTCACTGTGTAGCTATGACAACAATGGCAACTGCATATCAGCACGAAGCCCTTCTCCTGTATGGCAGGGCACTCAGCTCACTACTGACTGTGTGCGACACACACACACACACACACTCACACACAAACGGCAGCCTGACTGAACTCATTGCCCTCATTCCCTCCTCCCTGTTTATCTGGCCCCTCCCTCTCTCCCTCCCTTCTGTGTTCACCCTCCCCTCCCTCGATGGCGCAATCCAAAGTGAAGCTGCTCTACCAAATAGGTTGTGACACACAGCATAAGGCAGACTCGAGCTACAGGATGAGCACAGGGCTACTCAGGCCTTTAGAAAAGACCATTCAACAACAAAAAGGTACATATCTGAAATATGGGTACTGTTTGGTGATCATTTGAAATTGAATGTCCAACATTATTTCAACATCAAAATTAGCGAGGGATTTATAACCTAATATCTTCTCCTTCCCTTAGGGTTTTTTTGTTTGTTTGTTTGTTTTAATGAGCACTAAGAAAACACATTCGTTTTTGATCCCAAGCTTGTAGGAGAACACTAAACACCCAGGCTGGCATCCTTCTCTGGATATACAAAACTTCAGCATTGTGAAGTAACATTCACCGTTTTACAGCTCAGCATTCTTTTGGGCCTCCAGCTCAAGTTGACGTAATCTGTCCTTGAGTGCCCAACATGACATGCCCCCTTCCCCCATAAACACCCCCCTGCCCTCAGAGCCGGTTTACACAAGCAGATTCAAAAAACTGTCAAAAACCATGGTTTCATCTTAGTGCAAAAACTGCTTGTACAGTCAGGTTTCATTCACACTGAGAGGCTCAGAAAGCATTTAGGAAAGGAATTACATATGTCGAGCAGGAGGGTAAAGGATGACTATGCAGGCTCTGCAGACAGAAATTTCTCTGCAAGTCAGCAAATTTAGACATAGTTTCTCACTCGAAACATGCAAGTAGTCTTGGATTAACAGTTTAGAACCAGCCTTCACGTAAGCATCTTCTTGCTCTTTATTGTACACTGACTTTTTCTGCACAGGTCTCTCAGCTACACTAATAACCAAATAGTACCTAATCAACTCAGCCCGATCCCCTTTTGGGTCGTTTTTCCATTATAACTGAGTGCCACCTAATGTGTGTGGGGTAGTAACAGCAACGCGGCTGAATGTCCAGTGACATCATTTGTATGCGACATGAGCTGACGGTCTACCTGCTGCTCAGTCTATGGCTTTTGTCATACTCGGGGACCACGGTGTTGTTTTTGGGAAGCCCTTTCGCTAGTTCCTGGGTTTTAAAAATTACAGTTTTGATTTTTGTGAAAGAGATGCTCACGTGACTCATCAAGTGACACCACAGACTAGCCAATCAGTGGCATGCAGTCCAATGACGTCACATTTTGGGGGGAAAAGTACTGGGTACCAGACACTAGCACCTAGTGAAATACCCTCGAGTCGAGCAGAGCTGACCCAAGTACATACTAGTGGGAAAGGACTGTAACAGCCACCCAATCATATCTTTCTTTTCCTTTTTTCACCTATCCAAAGACAACAACTGATTTGCTGTCGAGCCATTCCCTCAGGTTTGAGAGTTAGGGACTACCAAACAGGGGCTCTGGTTCTTGTCCACTCAGGAAGGAAGACTTGTCATGCTGCTGAGTCTCACTCCCCACCAGTAGACTCCAACTCCACCGGTGTGGACTACAGTTATTGACAATAGTTCTTTTTGTGCTCTAAAGATACACTGGGAGCTACTAACAGGGCTACTCCAACCAGAACCTGAAACTGAGAGCACAGATGAGCAGTCTGAAGTCTGTCAGTCTCAAGTGTGACAGGTGCATGTGTAGTTGGTGCACTGTGATGTATAACGTAATTTTAAATTTGATAGGAAATATCTGCCTACAGACCTACTGCCTATATTGGTTGGTCATTAGACAAAAATGCTGGACATTACTTCAAAGTATTTTAATTTATCAAAGTGACCGTTTTACGATGGAGATTCAGTAAAGTGGACCCAGCAAGAAGGTGGTCCCTTACAGGGTAAAAAGCACTAATGTAGTACAAGACTTTCTAAAGTAGGGGGGAAAGGGGTGTTCTGCTGGTGTAGCTTTAATAAAATCAACAGGCCCACAGGTAATAGGTACAGACAGCAGCAGGCCAGGCTCTACATGGCATATAAGAAAATTACACCCCTGGTTTCCGTAAGTCTGATTACAAAATTTTTTTGTGCTAATATTTGAAATTCCCCCAAAATAAAAAGACTACACTCAGATCACTAACTTATCTACTGATTCTTATCATTCTAATGCAATGGGTGTCAATGCTCATCGCATCGCATGTACTATTGTACGTATGTACTATCGTACAATATAAAGCGTCTTGAGGCGACTGTTGTTGTGATCTGGCGCTATATAAATAACATTGAATTGAACTGAACTGCTTCTTTGCACATCAACCCCAGTGGCAGCACAACAACACAATCTCAATACAGTCTTAGTCTCCAAGATTTTAAACCAGGGATGCTCAATCCCAGTCCTCGAGAGCTGCCGTCCTGCAGCTTTTAGATGCATCCTTGTTCCGACACACCGGAATCAAATGAATGGCTTGTTCTCAGGCCTTTGCCAAACTTGATGGCATGCTGAAGAGGTAATCAAACCATTTGATTCAGCTGTGTTGGAGCAGGGATGCGTCTAAAAACCGCAGGACGGTAGCTCTCGAGGACTGGGATTGAGCACCCCTGCTTTAGACAATCATGATAAGTGGAAAGTCTGTCGTGCCATCAAGATTATTTTACCAGTATGTGTATTTTTTTTTTTATTAAATGACAAATTGGCTGACTGGGAATACTTAATGGAATACAAAGACATCATTCATTACCCACCCTTTGTCTCTAGTGCAACAGATGTAAAAATGTAATGACAAAAAGTCCCCAGCATATAAATCACATAAACACGGAAACACAGAAGAGTGTACTTCCAAAACATGGGAGAGAAATACTCCAATAAACACACACTACTAATGCCTGGCAATAATATGTCAAGTGCCTATTGAGCACTGGGCATTCAAAAACGGATTTCTCTTACTCTTAGCTGCATATCAGCTTGACACACGAAGGCAGCCCTCAGTCCAGAGGGGAAACTTGCATTGTAACTGCTCTGTCTCTCCCTGAAACCATTCTGGTTTTGTCAACTTTCTTGGTCTTCACACAAAGTTGGGGTGACATAGCATGCTTTAATTACCACAAGGTCAGAGCGCTCCGCTCAAAGGAAAAAGGCTCGTTTAATCCCCACTTGGTTCATACAGAATCTAATCATTATAAAACTGGCAGAGATCACGCATGCAATGAAAAACTTTTTTTTTTCCAAAAAAAAGTACTTACCACTGAAATGCATTGTAATGGAAGTAAACCATGCCAAGGCCATATAAAAAGGCAGCATTCTGGGGAGGAAAACAAAGGTTGGAAAATTGTTGTTAAGAGCAAAACAGGCATTTTTAAGCTTGCTGTATTCTCCACAGAATTTAGCACAAAAGTAAGAGCTAGCAATGATAACGTTGATGGCACCAAAGCACGTTTATACACATTACATTCAATACTAGTTAAATATATAACTTTTCAAGGCCTTTAACACCACTTTAAATGAAATTTAAGAGAAAAGTAACAACGAAAGTTTAATTTAATTTGATTCAGTTTTATTAATATTGTGCCAAAACGCAACAGCAGTCACCACAAGGGGAAGACGAAAATAAATAAAAGTAAAAATATAAAAAACCCCCCGAAAACTACAACATTAAACTAGCTTAGGTTTCTTATTAGCCCAGTACTGTTTTCACACACACAAAAGCACCCCGACAGAATCCCGCTTTAGAACAACATTTTGGGTTAAACCAAACTGAATTTTTACATTTTTAAATTAGCATATTCCTGCTAATGCTTAGTTTTTAAATATCAACCGATGCCACACAAATAAATACCTCCGAGGGAGTCATTCTTCCCTGAGGGGAAATAGAGAGCAAGGGAAAAGGGAGAAAGTAGCACTACACTAAACAATATCCCCCAAAAATCCTTCTTATTTGTTTATTAAATGTCAAAACATGAATCACCTCTGCTGTCTACCTGACACTACTCTGATTAAGCACAGTGATCGCCATGCTTCACTTCATCTCACCGTTGACAACTTTCACACCCTGCTAACTGATTTTATTTATTTATTTAAACTCTGTGGACAGTAGTAACGGTGCCTTGCTCGCCTGGCACAGTGCTCTGTGGTTTGCTTGTAACCAAACAATGGAGCTTTAAGAAGTGGAAGACACCAGCCGTAAAGAGCAGGAGAAAAACTAAACAACGGTTTAAACAATAGAAATAACTGTGACATTACCTTTTATGAGGTCCTATTCTGAAGCCATGAGATAAACATTTTCGCTGTCAGGATCTTGGCATTCCAAATGACTGATATCACTGTGACTCTAATTTGCTAAAAAGATGTTAATTACAAGTCGTTAACCTATAAACATATCCTGGGTAGTCCTCCTTTCTGGCACATAGGATGACTCAAATTTGCATCATTATTATTGCAACCACAACTATCAACCCCAGGTGACCATTAAAGGAATAGCAACTAAAGACACTTCTGCCTTGGCTTCACTTCTCAGGCTCCAAAGCTAGGTCCATCTTTTTTACCATCTATAGCAAACCCCGTGTTGCTTCTAACCTATCTCAGTGATCCTTTTATATGGAAATCTGGTTCCGGTTTTGTGTTTAACTCATGTCTAAAATCAGTCATGAGTCACCGCCTTCGTTCCCCCATATTAGTGCAGTAATCTATACACGGCACACAAACAAAACGATACATTGTTACATAAATAAAACACTTTCTTTCTGTTATAGTATTTATGTTTTACTTTTGTTCCCCTCCTTGGGCCTGGCACCAAGGAGGGGAAATAGAGACTATGAGCTTACATTATCACTTCACTGTGGTGAACTGTAAGCAGGGAGCTGTCAGGTCTGATCACACTCCAACTCTCAACACCTCTGTTTAATTGGCCTGCTGAAGCACATGGAGAGGACAGGCTGGACTCCATCATAACATAGATAACTGGACAATTTGACTAATGTTCAAATAGTACTGCAAGGAAAAAAAAAAAAGAATGATCTCCACTTTAAGCTAACAAATTACACAATGGGAGGGACCATGATTATAGATGAGGTAATTGTGGAGGGGTAGACAAAAATAGAGCACGATTTTTTTTTTCTTCCCTTAAAATGGTTTCGTGATCCTCTTTCTCACCATATTGAGTTTGCTTTTACCCTGACAATATTTTCTGTCATCCTCCTGAACCATACAAATAAGTTAATGTGCTAGTTCATGCCAGGCATGATACACTTGTAATTCAGCAGGACGATCTCCACTTACTACCGAGAGGGTGTGCGACCCTTCCCCTTAAAGTTATTGCTTTTAGTTCAGACAATACAATGCAATACAAGTGGAAACTCTCAGTACAGCTGCTGCACTTTCCAAAAATCTTGGGATTGCTAAAAAACTGTTTAAATACAACAAATCATATGACCACACTGAGACGAAACAAGTTTAAAACCGTCGTGCTTTGAACTTGCTCCAAAGCAGCTGGCAACAAAATACTGAAAAAGTTGTGATGATAGGAGAAAACAAAATTACAACAAACATCGTTCATTAGTAGCATAGCAATTTAAAAATAAAAATAAACCAGCATCCCCAAAAGAGGATTCATTACACAATCAAAGACTACTGTTCAACTAGGCCTGTACCGATCCAGTAGCTGGACTAGATATCAGTCCAATCCAGACTTCAAAAACTGGCTCTGATACCAATCGACTCAAAGTCCATTCATTCGGTTCTACGCCGACAATTAGCAACAGAACACTGGCCGCTAATGGGAGCGCTAAGATAGCATGGAGGAAAGCTTGCTTTGCAGGCATAGCTTTTATTTAAACAAAAACTGAGATCAAGTGAGCTTATATGACTCAAAGGCTCCAGCGAACATGCTTACACCATCGCTCTCTAACTCGCTCGCTTTCACTGCTGAGGTGAAACCAAACACCAGCATCTCTCTCACGCTCATTGTGTTGTAGAACATTTGAAACTAACTAAAATTAAAGTAATACAGTTTATTCCCCATCTAACCACTGATTATGCATAACTATGCTCTGTTAATGAATGGTTTTGTGTAGACTTTGTCAAAATAAACTGACATATGAACCGGAACCACGTTGTGGATACTAATTTACAAGGAAAGAAGGCTGCTAGTGCTACCTGCAGCATCATGTGTCCAATATTAGGCACAGCACAGTGAGAAAGACATTTCAACAACATTTAAGATAGAATTTATTTCCTGAATTATGTGACTAATGGTTTAAGGTGGCAAAACACACATGCTACCTCTGGGACAATGTTTAACCTCGGTTAAATCACTTATCTTGTAGATTAAATTGTAACTGTTTTCTGACTTATACACCTGATTTCTTTCTTTTGTTCCATCCTCTTGTAAATTAGTTACTGCTGTAAGGCCATGGTTATTCTTGATGCGAATTGGATGTCACTGGAACTGCAATTTAGGCAGGTTGTCATCCCGCTGCAGTCTCCTTCTAAATGATAAGCGACTACTGTGAAAAATCCAGAGAGTTAGAGGTGGAAAAAAAGCCTCCCACCAATGCACATTTAAACTTTTGACACAGCGCAGAATAACAAAATGCCCTGACCTCTAAGAAAAGTAAAAAATGAAAAGGGGAACTGTGATAGTTCAAAACAAACAGTAGAAAGGAGCCTTTAACCTTCATGCCACAGCATTCCCAAAGTGACTGTGCTCTCTGCACTGATATAAAAACACTAACTAGCTGGCAACATTTGGCAAACTTCAGCTCTTAAAACAGTTACATAACACTGCTGACTAAATGACCTGTAATCAAGCCAGTTTATATGAAATCATGTTTTTTGCTGTCTTCGCAAGACTGTTACATTTAGTTAACTGTATACTTCCATCCAGCTTTCTGGTATTTTATCCAGTTCAAAGAATGCACTTCCACTTCCAATATATTCACACTGATGTGACTACCAATCTCCCAGCTCTATAAAACTAATATCAAACTGTCAGTCACAGGATCTATTCCAACAGTGGCTCTGGACTAGCAGTGAATAATCAAAAGCAGGTTGCTGAGGCGTTTTTTACAGGTTAAATGTCAACCAGTCAAGCACTTGCTACAATGGTTTGGTATGTGCACACTGTTTAAGGACATTGACATGCTGAACATTCTTGCATCTGAGCAGTTGTTACCATCTACTGCCCATCAGTACCTGCAGTGCATTAAAGGCACTGTTTCTGATGCTGGCCTGCTCCTTTCTGCCAGCTCAAAAACAAAAGCAGTAGGAAAAATATTCAGTCCTAGTAAAAATAAAAATAAATGAATACAGCTTTTTGTTGGCTCTGTTAAATCTAAGAGTCATGAAAGCTTACCTTCCAGTAGTCCGACTGTAAACTGAAGTACCTCTGGTATGCAGATAATGCTAAATAAAAGAACATAGTGTTAAAAGCTGAAGACATTTACTTCTGTTACACTTCAATGCTTCCCAGAAGAAAAGCACAAATACCCTAATTTGAATAGTTCATCATCAGCATTTTTTTAAACAGAGTAAAGAAACAAGAGTACAGTCAAATTTTTACTGGGAATAAAAGGATCTCTCGTTGGATCCTGCAATTTGAGGAAGATGGAGCCATCGACACTCTGGTCTCTCACCTTTTGGATAGTCCTCCAGCAAAAGGTTGAAGTGACCGAGCTGGCAGAAAATGTCAGGGTCCACTTTCCCCTCTGCTTTCAGGATGAGGGCATCATAGCAGCTAACAGCCTAAATAAAAGAGCAATAGCAGAGAAGAGTTTAAAGGGGTGCGATTGACAAC
Organism: Hemichromis elongatus; assembly: GCA_015108515.1. Lineage (NCBI taxonomy): Eukaryota > Metazoa > Chordata > Actinopteri > Cichliformes > Cichlidae > Hemichromis > Hemichromis elongatus. The sequence continues at coordinate 16,862 of VUQR01014519.1, read as the reverse complement.
AGTGAGGTAGACATTCAGTTTGTCCTGCGCATATTACAGAGAAGTTATGAGGCTATAAAGGAACAATGTGACCAATGCTTAGGTCACTGGATGAGCTTTACTGGAGGTGATGATCTGACACGGTATCAAAGGGATAGCCTTTTCAAACCTTCGAGACCTGTTTTGCATAGTACCAACTCTGTGCCCAAATATGGTCCTGGAAAGTCAGTATTTAAACAATGGATAAACAAATTACGTGCTATAGCCCGCGCTGCAGTCACTAAGGACGAATGATTTATGAGTATGACTGTGTGCGTACACGAGAGGGTAAAATAAAGGCAGAAAAACAATCGTATCATTTCGAACTGCTGAACTAAATTAAATGTAACTCAACTGACAAAAATAAATGCTAAGTGAACTGAACAGTGTCTTTTGTGAATTTGGGCATACAGAATGAGCTTGAAGGAAATTTGCTGCATTTACAGACAAAAAGATGACATTAGAGCATAATCAGAATACTTACATTACAATACATACATTGGAAGTATGCTAGTCATGTTGAGCTTGTAACAATCACAAAAACAAACCAGTACCAAACAACAAAATTGACCGGGGCTTATATAGTGCTTTTCTACTCTGCCTGAACACTCAAACCAGCTACAACTCAACAAAGAACTAACTTCATCACTGTCAGCTTAGGGTCATATGATGTGACTCAGATTAATAGTTCAACCACAGCAAAAACATCAATAGTATTTATCTATTTACAGTTTAAGGCTTTGTCACAAATGCTCCTTTTGGAACCTTTTCTAAAAACCTGGCATGACAATTTTGATGGAGCTATAGTTGGAAGCACTGAAGTCAGTGGTTATAGGATAAGTCACTGCAAGAAATACAGGCAGAGCAGACCGCGGGTATCTTACCACCATAGTTTTCTTCCCATGGTAAATGCCCCAATGTCTGCTAGTTAGTTCTTAAAAACGCTCAAATTGAGCCTGGGTGTATAATGGAAACCAAGACAGAACTGGCTCCACACCAGCACTATGTTGGAGGAAAAGAGGTAGTAGTATATAATGTTAGTACAAGAACTGGAAATTAGGCTGGTAGCAACAGCCAACACGGAATGGTTCCTTATTTTTGGTTTTGGTTCTTGTTTTGCAGAACTTGTGAGCAGCACTCCATCCTTTTGAATCCCATGCACCTCGTCTAGCATAGACACTTTTAAAATAAAACCATCCAGAACTCTCAAGAGAACTAGTCTACCTGAACCACAATTTTCCATGCCTATCAATTTCTTTTAATTACACTGACATGTTTTGTTTTTTCTGACAGCTATACTTTGCAAAACAATGATATCCACCTCACTGTACAGCTAAGTTGCCTGCACAACGTTGCTACACTGTTTTCAGACAGATATAATTAAATAGTTGCACTGATCCTGAAAACCTGCATAGTGTTTGTCTGTGATCAATTCGACTGCAAAAAAGACCTTTCATATATGCATACTGTTTGTTTACTGCAGAGGCATATTTTTCTGAGATTCTGGCAAAGTAATTGATCCTTTAATTATAACTCTTTGTTATTACAAGACCTTTAAAAGGATTCCGAAAACATGTTTTGGTGAATGCACCTTATCTAGCGGTCTAGGGAAAAAAACATTCCCGCATGATTCGTCACTGCACATGCTACTAAGCTAACTTAATGGAGTGGAATCTATCAGAAATTGGTTTAAAATCTGCACAAATATTAAACTACAGTTGTTCTGCTCATGAATTCTGCTTTTGGTGCAGCGGTGAAGTCTGCAGACACGTTGTCAATCACCAAGGGCCACTTTTGCAACCATTTAACCAAATTATATACTAGGATGGCAAATTTACTTGTTTTTCATATTCACAATTCATTCGAACAGCGTATCGTGCAAAGAAATTGTCTCCCCCACATTTTAAAATATTAGGATCCGGAAAGAATGTCAGAAGAATTTGGTAATCGTAGAATTATTTTGGAAGACACAACATTATTTAATGGGATACAACCTAAAACACCATCACCACGAAAGACTCGACAACCAGATGTTTTAAGTTTAACGCTATGATGTTGATCGGTCTGGTTGTCCGGCTATCCAGCAGAGTATGAAGGGCAACAACACAACAAATGTGCAAAGAGTGAGTGTAATGGCTCGGCCTAATATGAAAGTAGACCCTGGCAAAACAACGTCCCAAGCAACCTCTTCAACAAGAAACCCAGAAGCCACATGTTGAAGGATCACAACCAGCACAGCCAGCTCAACTGTAGTAACATAGACTGCATGAACAGGGTTGATGTGTTTGCAACAAACACTGCGCAATCAACTGTAACCCCTGCGTTGCACTTTAATCGTGTATCTTTTTTCTAAAACACTAAACGCCACCGTCATTTTATCTTTAATGCGAATGGTGGTTAGCTTAGCCACCGCTACTAGTTAGCCAGTCAGCTAGCAAACCTTTGCTTGATATTTTCTCCCTATCCCCGCCATCTTGCGCTAGGTCAAGCAGCCATTATTTTGCGAGCTTAAATTAATAGCTAACATTGTTTTGTTTTTATTCTTAATGCTCTCCAAGATATGCCGTAATAGCTATACGTGAGAGCAGAAGGGGGTAGGGGGTGGGTAACCGCTGGACAGTTAGCTGCTACATGCTAACACAGCGAACTGACGCACAAACCAAACTCTGCCGTTACTGAGGAGGGACGGACGACATAGTGCGACACCAATATTTCTGTTAACGCCTCTCTGTAAAAGTCAAGAAAGTCGATGTTTCCCGTATTTTCAGACTCGCTGCAATGCTTTTAGATACGAAATGCAAGTTAGCTTGGTAGCAGATGTGTATTAAATGTGTTAGTCCTACAGTTTACAACGTGTGCTTGACTATATAGCATTATCTAAATAGTAATAACCAATGTAAAATGTTTTTCCCCTTACACGTGCCTTTCACTTGAGTTTTTTTGCAATATTTTTGCTACGCCAAATGTTTTCAACACTCCATAAACCGCTATCACGTACACGTACCCTACTCTCAACTACCGATGACACACCGATTTGAGCAGGGTGGAGATTCCCATCTCCCTGCAATCGTACTGTAGCGCTGTCGGCTAGTGTGGGCATGTTTAATACTAAACATAGTAATAAAGATAGCAGAGATACACTGGAGTTGGCTCGCTGTGTACCTGGCAGTGTACGTGTTATCTTGTGAATGCAATGATGTAAAACTGAGGGCTGGTTTGTACATTTAGTCGACTGGTTCAGCTTCAAAGTTGGGGAAATTATGGTTTGTGTATGTCACTGCTAGCCTTATAGCAAGAGTGGCGTTGGGAGGTCTGTGCCACTTATTTCATACGGGATATGCACTCGTCTGTGGAGATAACGGAGAGATGCGACTGTGATCCTATTCTGTGGCATACCTTTAACAGCAAGGCCTTCGTTCTGGCGCCATCTTCTTGAAGCCTATGAAATCCAAACAGTGAACTGCAAGTAGAGGACAGACAACACAGGCGGTTCCGTATTACTTGGGGGGGGGGGGGGGGGGGTAATTTTTTC
>VUQR01014519.1:0-13292 GCA_015108515.1 Hemichromis elongatus | reverse complement strand
TGTTTCAAACTGCGCGAAGAAAATTTATTAATTGCAAAAAACTAAGCGAATTAAACTATTCACGCAATAGAGCGTCTAACCTGTCAATTCCGACCAAGCTCTCTTTCTCTTGCGCTGTTAGCTTCGGAAAGTCCTCTTCGATTTCAGTCGCTTTTCCCGACGCCATTTTCTCCTCGTCATTACCAGCAACGCCGAGACTCCGGGCAGCAGCAGAGGCAGCGGCGGTAAGCGACACTCCGCACGATTTCATGGAAAAGAACTGGGAAGATCAACGGCACCGAGCAACTCCGCCAAAATGCAGTCACAACGACAGTGTTGCAGACCTATCCAGGATTAAAACGGGGCGTAGTGTAATTCTTCCAAATCCTCAAGGAAATGATCCCTTCAAGTTATCTTCCACACTCCTCATTGTACATCAAACACAGCGTGTATTCCAGTGCCAATTCATGCATGAAGTTGATGTAATGTTGGGTTTTAGGAGTGAGTGTTATTTGATAATATCGCAAACTTCCCCAACCATCGGCTCAAAGTTGTTGTAATTGTGTCACACAGGCAAACGCACGCCGCCACCTTCGACACGCCCTCTGCTCATTGTGCCCAATCAGCTCGCGGCATTTCCAGTCACGTGGTGGTCTCCTGTTGACGTGTTGCGAACACGCGAACGAACACGCGCACGTACACATCAAATCTGCTTTCCAAGTCCCGCCTCACGTCCTACGATTGGTTCTTCAGGCTCTGTTATGATTACGTAACTGTTTTTGTAGGTAAAATATTGGTTAAAATAACTGTCATATGTGCCAAGGGTATTTGTTGCAACGTCGCACATGTACTTTTTGACTGATGGGTAGATAGATATTAGCGCAAGAAACGGATAACTAATTTTCACACAAATAATACAAATTAACACGAATTTTAAAAAATCAAGGAGGGAAGAAACTGTGAAATGAATTCCATAGCAAGTAAACTAAAGTGACGAAACAGTCTATAAAATAGCATATTTTAATGTTAATTGAATGTACTTGCAGAGATTTTGCCACTTTACGTTTTATGCTTATGTTATTTTTAATATCTTTTTTTGAGCTTAAGGAGTTAGCGAATGAACACAATGCCCTGCTGTTCCAAAAAGATTTTAAAAAATCCTCGATAAAAAAAATTGCAAGCTATATAAAAACACAATAATTGTTTGTCTGTTTTGTTTGTCTGTTTTATCTTTCTTTTCTATGCACACGGGGATATTTCGAAAATCATTCATTGAGTTGGTGCGTCAGCCACGGCAGGATTTCTTCTGCTAACATTTTAGTGCAACAATAAATAAATGACACCAAATATTTTCAGGAATTGATTTCCTAATATCAGTTAGGAAAATAAGTGGCTTACTTTTAGCAAACCACCTCCACTTGGAATGTATTCATTTTGAGTTATACTTAAAAAACAAAATAGTCACGACCAAAAACCTTTAGCTGTCCATACCTGTGTCCTAACAACCTTCAGTGTACGCGAGGTCACGCGAAACTTGGATGGAGTTGCAAGACTGGCAAAATCTCCAAATGTTTATACATTTTATAAGAAAGGAAACATGTATTATTTTTATTATTGCTGTTGTTGTTGTTGTTATTATATAACGTAGAACATTACTTTATATGTAGGCCTGCCCATGTCTCGCTTTCTTTTTTACCGTCAAATTTATGCAAATGACGCCGGACGTGAAGGCAGCTGAGGACAGACCAGTGCACTCCAAAATGGCGAATAGCAAGGGTAAGCAGGCCTGTAAAGTTATTACATGTTATTCAGATACAGTACGGTCTTGGCACCGTGGGTGCATTTAGTAACGTTCGGGTTGCTGCTAAGAAGCCTTGAAGCCGTTTTCCCGTTTCCTTTGAAGCGTTGACTCTTTCCTGGGCTGCATCGTTTACAGCTAACATTAACTTTTGACCTGTTAGCTTTAGTTATGTAGTCATGCTAACTTATTGTGAGGCCCAGGAATTTTAGTAAGTTGCAATGGAGTCGTAATGAATGTATTCCTGTCTGACCTTGTTAAGTAAAAAAGCAGGAAACTACAACCGTTTATCGTTGAGTAATGGATCATCGCGTTCAGAATCGTGCGTTGTAGCAATAATATAACGGTGCTTGTAAGGCTTCTCGCTGCTGCACTCATTGTTATTTAATGCTAGCTGTCTTTTATTTTTCCTTGTATGTACACAAGTGGAAGATGAGATTTACGACAAGGTCGTGGATCTGACAGAATACGCCAAACGTCAGCGATGGTGGAACCGCCTTTTCGGCAAAAAGTCCGGCCCGATAGCTGAAAAATACTCTGTGGCCACACAGATTGCAATAGGTGGAGTGAGTGGATGGTAAATATTCTCATTAAAATGCATTATGCTGCATTTACCGTTCCTAGTTAAGCACTTCAGGTAGTTTTAGTTTTAGTAAATATAAATAGGAATGGCTGAGAAACACCCCAATACAAAATCTCAAGATTAATTTTGGTCATTTTAAATTGCTCTTTGTCTCATCATGCTTATATCTCCTGTTGTCTGATTGGACTCGGATGTCTTTATTTCTTAAAGTACCATGCAAAAGTCTCTAGACACCCCTCATTTCCTTTGCTAGGAAAATACGAAATGGGTGCAGATGTTATTTGAGACATGCAAACATATATGTCATACATTAAATAAAGCAAAAACAGAATTTATAAAATCGAATGTACTGACCAAGGTCAGTAGTATTCTTCAACACCCTGAACTCTCCTCATAATGCTTTCATGTGATTTCTTTAAGCACTCGTCAAAGATAGTTCTTCAAAGTTCTCCTTTGGATGTCGGCTGCCTTTTGTTCCATTCTCTATCATGATGTTCTCACACTGCTTTAGTAATGTTGAGGTCCAGGCTTTGATTGACAGCGTTGCACTGTGTTTTTATTTTTCTATCCAGGACATCTTTATTGCATTCTTTAGCTTCAGTTTCCAAATCAGACACTTTAGAGATGGCATTATGTGGTGGATCAAAGAACTCTTTCTGTGTTCATGAGTTCATTAATTTTGAGATGTGATTTACAGTTCTTGTGCCATTTGGCAAACCTCATAACTTAAAAAAGGAAAGTTCAAAGAAAAACATTAAAAGAGCTTCAAAAAGGCTGGAAAACTACTGCTCAAGGCCACTTTAAGAATGACCAGGAAGTCTGGCTCCTTGGAAGCAAAAAATAAAGAAATGAGGAGTAGCTCAAAATGTTTTGTACAGTACTCTATTATACATAGTTCATGCTTATCTTGCTGTTCATAATTTACAGTAGCAGAGAGACAAAACTGTATTTTGCCATCACTTATCAAAACAAATTTCACACTCCCAAATTTATAACTCTGCAGTTAAGGTATCTTGCAAACAATGTCTTAGTTATACTTTGTCAGTGGGACCTTTCACATCATGCAAACCATATTACAGTGAATTTCCACCTTGCAGTGGTAATTGTTAGCCTAATGTGTCATTATTATTGGTAGATGAACTGCTATGCTGTTTTCAATTTGCCTTAGGTGTGCAGGTTATCTCTTCCAGAAGGTTGGAAAAGTTGCTGCTACAGCAGTGGGGGGAGGTCTCCTGCTGTTACAGGTATAATTGTATCACCCTGCATAAATATGTGCAGATTAAACTTTTCAACACGTTGACATTCTTTTGATGAATCTGTATTTTCCGCAGGTAGCTAACAACAGTGGCTATATCCAAGTGGACTGGAAGCGAGTAGAGAAGGATGTCAACAAAGCTAAGAAACAGTTAAAGAAGGGAACAGATCAGGCAGTCCCCGAGCTCAACACATTTGTTGAGAAGGTATTTTTTTTGTGAGTTGTCTAGTTGATTGAGACCATTTTCACCTTCTTGTTACAATTAAAAAAATAATCTGATGGACTAGAGCTGAATGTCTAAACAATATAATGCCCTGATTTTTAGGTGTTAACATATACCTCTCTTTCTTTCTTTACATTTCCTACATTCCATTTAAAATTGAAAAAATAACGAACCATAAATATCTTCAATTGACAAGCTGTTTTCTCAGTTGCCTTCTGCTAAAGTCTGTCAAAGTTCGCCCAGAAATAAATCTTTCCTCTTAGCATTCATCTCAGCAACACTTTGCGACACTTACTTCAGACTAGTCCAAAGCCATATCAGTACAAATAGCTTTTATTTCAAAGGATAATGCTGATTATTTTTATTATGCGCCCACAATTATATGAGATTAACATTTCATTTATGGTTAGTCCCACCATAGCATTGAACAAATGACGTGCTAGACTGCATTACAGATACTGTAAGCAAAGAAGAACAGTAGGCTTGTCTTTATGATAACAAGTAGATGGTCCTAAGACCATACAGATGAAACGGTTGTGAGTGCTTTGCACATGTGTCGCTGCTACAACTTGATTTGCTTATGTTACAGTTGTGAAAAAGAAACTGTTTCACATGACTCTGTGTACAAATAAAGTACACCTTATGATTCTGTAGCTCGTAGAATCACCTTTAGCAGAAATAACTTCAAGTAATAGATGCATCTTAGCCATACTGTCTAAGGAGCTTGGAAGGGAAATCGACTGGACTGGACTAGAGAAAATAAACTTTCTAGGAAATCATTCCAAACAAGCCATACTTTTAAACTCTTCTTTCAATTGTAATGTCATGAACTTTAAAATGTAACATGTTAACTGGGGCCTGTGAAATTGAAGTAGGGTTTTTTGCAGTTATAGAGGTACTCTATAATGATCACTTACCATATTTTCCACACTATAAGGCGCACTTAAAATCCTTTAATTTTCTCAAAAATCGATAGTGTGCCTTATGTACGAATTCTGGTGGTGCTTACTGAGCTCGAACCGATTTTATGTGGTGCACAGCGCTCAAAAATCTGTCTAAAAATGTTTTAGTATGACTTTGGTAAGCTACTAAGCTGCACCGCTTGATGGATTGTTGGAGCATTATGGCTACCATTGTCAGGAGCCTCGCGGAGTAATCTGGGTCAAAAACTCCATCCGCTTCAGGTCCCAAAGTCAAGCGAACACTGAGGCATCACAGAAGTTAGCTCGCTAATTTCCACCTAAACATGATCTAGCATGTTCTGACCGAAAGATTTCGGATAAAATTTAAACGCACAGCTCTGCTATCACTTTCAACATAAATGAAGGCAGAACACTAAACAGCAGTGATTTTTGTAGGGTTACTGAAGTTGGGCTAGCTGTTATATTATGACGTGCTACGGGATCGCTAACGACACAGCTATGTTAGCAAAACATAAACACAGTGACGCTGGAGGATGAACGCTAACTTTTTTCCACTCGATAAAAGTTAACATGAGGGTTCCGGATGGTTAGGGACAAATGCAATCACATGGCAGGATGCTGTAAACCAAACCTAAGTCAGGAGAACAACTGAGATAATCCATCCACAATAAAAGGTTAGTAATTAAAAAACTGCAACAACATGGGAACAGAGCATCTGCGAGAGAATTCAACATTAATAAATCAGTGGTAGGGGAGTGGAGGACGCAAGAACGAGTTGAGTAAAGTTGGACTTCTCTGTCTGTTTTGTTTCGCTTAATGCACCTTATAATACGGTGTGCCTTGTGGTCCAAAAAATATATATTAATAATATGCTTTTGATTGGCAGCACCTGGCTGTTACTTACCTTCTTAATTCCTACGGAAGCAGTGAGGGTGTACTTAGTTTTTCAGAGGATGACTCTTGTGTTTCTGGGTCAGGTGTGGGAAAAGTGAAATCTTTGGCAACTCAGCATTCTGCTGTAGAGTTCTGTTCAGCATTCACTCAGTGCCATATCTCTTCCCTTATACTTATAAAAGTTATCAGTATTTTGAAAAAAAAAAGAAAGTAGTAAATTACAGCCAGTTTACATAGCTGTAGTTATCCTATTTGTAAAAATAAAGTAAAAAAAAAAAAAATCAAAAGGTTAGGTGATCCTGCATGCCTGTGAGATTGGTTAATATCAGTCTGGAGTTGTCACTGTGTCATATGGAATATGTTTTGTGTCTTTCAGTCCAGAGAGTTTGTGAAGAAAAACATTGTCGTTACAAGCGGCTTCATCGGAGGATTTCTGCTCGGCCTGGCGTCTTAGGACCTGCCTAATGAGAAGAGTGTATTATTGTTTTTTTTGTGTTATGTTTTTGATGTTATGACAAGCTATAGAGGATAATGATGTCATTGCTGGAATGTTCTCAAGTGTTTTAACAGCAAGCGACCAACAGATACAAGTTTAGTTTGCTCTGTGTTTGTACTTAATTGCAAGCCCTTCTGTTTATAACACCGTACTTGCAAGTATTGTTGATATAGAGATGGGACTTATTTATTAGCTCAGAATGGCCATCTTAAAACACTCCAGTTTTAATGCCAAATAATTAAACAACTTCTGGAAATTAAATTTAAAAAAGGAAACCCAACAGAATGTCTCTGTTATTATGTATTTATTTACAAAACGGACATTGTTCCAGAAGGAAATATTTTCCACTGTGATTGTGCCCAGTTAGGGCAAATAGAATTCAGTTCACCTCCACCTGGCAGGGGATGCATACCTTTAGGGTATTCCATCAGTGCTGTTAATTGTTTTGGGGTTTTTTTTGGTTCAACACATTATAATCAATCATCTTCAAAGTAAAAACGTAAAGTATGACATGAAGTGCTGATAGATGAGGGATTCGTATTTCTTTTTAGAGGTGCTACATGTCTCATGGGTTACACCAGTCTTTGCGGTCTGTTTTTTATGATGTAAAGTGTTTAGCATAGCTTTGGCTACTGAAGCTGTGGTCTGACTATTATGTAAGTAAATAAAAATGAAGAAATTAGTTGAATGCTGTCTAATTCAATTTACAGTGCAGTTTATTTAACGGTACAAATGAAGAAACTTATTCTCTGATGCCTCTGACACCTGTTAGTATGCATTCATCCATACTTTGGTTTGCTTTCACTTGGAGTTTGTAAAGTGTTTTAGTTTGCACATATAATTAGAAACAAAAATGAGCTGGCCATTTATTTTTGTATGTAGTACAAGCATAATCATTTACCGTTCATGACACACCCTGTTTCTTTACAACGTATTCTTAATTAAACCTAATGTCAATTTTTGCAGTGATGTGTGTGGCATACATTACGGTAAATTATATTTGTTTTAGGTAGATTCAGAGGGCTTATGGGTAGCGTAAAAGTTCCAGCGAACATTATTTCCAAATCATCAGAATGTACAGTAAACAATATGAACAGCAAGGTATTATTTACCCCTGTAAATATATAAATATAAACTACTTATTACTTAACTAGAGAATGCATTTTCTGAAGAAACTGCAGCGTGGATGCTCATAGCTGAATGATTTTTAAGATCAAAGGAATTCCGGCGCTAAGCCCCGCCCACATCCCCAGAGCACGTGCGCTGGGATTGGGTGACTGTTGTAGCGACCAGCCAATCCAAGCCCTGAATGACCCTCCCATTGGAATACATGGTAAACTTAAAAAATATAAAAGTTAAAGACGAGCAGTCACGTAGAAGCAGTCATGTCCAAAAGAAGAGGAATCTAACGGTGGTTGAACGGTCTCTCTACGTCGAACGATGTCGGAGGAGATAGACGGTAAAAAACGTACGGAAGATATAAAAATAATAATATAGAAAAGAAGAACACACAATCCACACTAATTACCGTAGCAGAGGTGGTAATAATATCTTTTTTATATATGTGCGTGTGTAATATTTAAATTCAAACGTAGTCTGCAGTCATGACAAACACTGCACTTTTTAACTTGAAGAAAAAAAATGTTCATAAATTGTTTTTATTTACAATCAAAATATGCGATGAACAGCAAAAATATGAACATTTTTATGACAATAAAAATATTTATTGGTTCTTTTTCTTGCTAAGAGACTCCCCCAGTAAACGTTTCCATGGTAACAGACCAATAACAAACCATTGGAACCTTAACGCCGCTGAGTTTTATGAAGATAGTTGGATTACCATTACCACTATGGCTTTACCGTTTCTGCCAGGGAACTCTCCCAATGAAAAAGTAAGTTTACTACACTTCGTATGTTTCTCGCAAATGAGTTTCGTTAGCAGGCGTCTTCCTTAGCTACGTACTAACCGCAGGTCGCCTTCCAGTGCAATGGGACCGTTAGTTAGAGAGCACTTAAGCTCAGAAAAAGTGCTTGTACGCGTGTGTGAGTGAGAAATGCTGTTTATAAAGAGCTCTGAGTGCTCAGGCATATAAGAACCAGCTGACTTAGCATGATTTTAATATAAAGTGTTCAGATATCCTTTCTTCTTTTTGTACCACAGCTGGGGAAGGAGAGATTCCACAAGTCCCATCATTTTGATTATTCCGATGGTGTTCCTATGCTGGTTGGGTCTGAGAAGCCAGGCATCGGAGGAGAACATTTAGCTGGTCAGGAGAAACCAAAGTACTCCGTCTATCCCATAGGAGGTGGTACTGGTTTACCACCATGGGTAGCCTTTGACAAACAGGTAAATACCGTAATAGAAACTGATTTTAATTCTCCAGACAGACAGACACTTATTATGGTATAGTTTTGTATTATTTTTTATGTCTGTTATTAGGGTTAAAAGCTTCCAAGTGTTACTCATTCAAGTAAAAAGTCATTTAAAAGTTATTTATATAACTAAAAAATTGTCATTTGAGTAATGTTAGCCACAAAATATCACTTTTTCCTTCTAGGTTCTGTGTTTTGATGCATACTTCCAGGAGAATGTACCTCAGGCTCAGTCTGAGGCGTACAGAATCAGAAAGTGTAAGATCTACTTCTTCCTGGAAGACGATACCATACAGGTTGTGGAGCCGCCGCACAAGAACAGTGGCATTCCCCAAGGTGTCTTTGATATAACAGCAACTATCTTGAGAATGATGCTTAAATTAAATTACGCCTCAATTTAAAATGATAATAAACAGACATGGGACACTATGCACAATATGAATGAAAACAGAATGCAATGAGTTGCAAATCTGATAAACTTACAATTTACTCATAATAAAAACTTGTAAAATTTTTAGGAAAAAAAAAGAAGTTAACTTTGAATTTGATGGGAACAAGATGAAGAGGAACAGAACAGGAGAAGACAGAAGAAAAGCTGTCCCTTTCTTGTCTGATGTAGAATTCTACCTCTGAAAGTTGTTATAGAGGCAGTGTGTGGTTTAGCAGTGTTTTGCAAGTATGCAAGGCCTTCACTAAAGACATCACCTAGATGGTCGCATATGTTGCTCTAAAACCTGTGTATGCATTTCAGCAGTGATTGTGCATTTCCTGATGTGCACACTGCCAATTTCACTGCCATACGTCACCACGCAGGCTTTTGAAGTAAGACTGATTGATAACAGCCTGTATGGTTCCTCTCGTCTTTAGTCCCGAGGACATGGTGAGGAAATATTGTATTTTAATTCATCTAACACATAGAGCTTCTTTTCTGCATGATTGAGCTTTAACTATTTCTGCCAAACATTTGTGGAGCTTGAACAGTGATTTCTGGAAGTGTTCCTTATTTCCATGGGAAAGTCATGCCTGTATTAGATGCCTTTGGGTTGCCAATAATCATGGGCATCCAGCATTGATTTTCAGCTTTGTTTCTTTGTTTCTTATGAGTTTGCCAATGATTGCATTCTGTTTTAATTTGCATTCTACACAGCGTCCCAACTCGTTTGGGATTGGGTTTGTATTTTTGTTCATCCTCTGCTTTTTCACATGTGGCCAAAAAGTCTGCAGTATGATAAAAGGTTTCAGACCCATTTGTTACCAGTTCTGTGTTGGTGATCCCTGTCACAGGAACGCTCATTCATCGCCACCGTATCCCACTGCCTCCCCCAAATGAAGGCCAATTCTACAACCTGTTCCATTTCAACATCAACCAACAGATGGCGCTGTACTCTCGCATGTTCACTGTGACTGACTGTGACTCTTTCACAAGGAACTTTCTGACAAAACTCGGAGTGCACGTAAATAACCCCGCATCTGTACCTGAGGACCCCTACAGCACCCTCCGGGAACAGGTGGGATTCTGAAACACATTTTTTGTAGTTTGTATTTTATTTTAACTCATATAACTCTCAAAATTATGTTTTAATCCTCCTTTATTCTATTTTTTTAAAGAAAGTTACAGTTGAATCATTCATTTGTTTCACTCTCTCAGCTCAAAAAGAGTATGCAGCCGCTTCGGCCATATGAGAGACATGACACGCTGAAGCAGTTCTTGGACCATGACTGCAAAGTCCTGCGCTTCTACTGCTTCTGGGATGACACACAGAACAATTATGGGGACTTGCGGGAGCTCATACTGCACTACTTCCTGGCTGATGACACCATAGAGATCCAGGAGGTGTTCCTCCCAAACTCTGGCAGAGACAAAGTGAACAAATTCCTTCGCCGCTGCAGACTACCTAAGGTTGGTAAGGCAGCGTGATAAGAGCGTGATAACAGCTGTCAAGAAATGAGAGAGTAAGGAAGAAAAGCACAGCCAGGGTTATAGAAAAAGGTAAATAAGGGATTTTTTGAGCTTGAAGTTTTGCTATTTCTTTATTTTTGGTAACATTTAAAGATGGTTACTCCTAACTCAAAGGCTTGCAGTGTCCCTCTCACTGGTTTCTTTTCTTCTTCCTGCGTTCATGGAGACTTCATTCACTCTGACAGGACTGCTTTAGCACCCAGTTTCCCTGAAGCATTTTGGCTTTCTCCTCCAGTTACTAACTGATCAAGCCTAATTCATCCTGAAGGACATCCAGCCGTCAATCGTGTCAGTTTGTAACTGCGTGTTTTCAGTCCAGTAACGTTGTTTGCTCCAATGCCTTTTTATTAAATGTCAGCCTTGAAGGTTGAGCAGACTTTGCCATCCAGTGGGAAATTACTGTGTCCTTAACGACAGATCTCGTTTCCTTCTTTAGTCTTATTTTGTTGATCAGCTTCTCTCACTCTCTTTCAGTCTTTTTATTTCTCTTACCAGTTGTGTGCATGCAAAATGGTATTTACCTTTAAAGAGTAGTTCTTGTTTAACAGTTCCTGTATTTCTCCTGTGCCCACTTGTTTTTCTTTTGTAGCATGTTCCAGCCAAAATCAAGCAGCCTGGAGAGATAACAAACCACACGGTGCTCAACGTGTTCACCTCCAGTACCATGGGAAACCGCTACATACTGGACAGCCTCAAAGTATGTCCTGTCTCAGCCACACTAACACTGCAAACATGCTAACGGGATGTTATTTGAGAGGTCACAGAGAGGCTTGGCCGTTTACGAGATTTTCATGAATGAGTTAGAGGATAAAATATGCGTCAAATTACAATCCAGTAATCCAATCCAGGGGGAAGGCCTTTTACTGTTTCAGTAAATACACTACGGTGCAAACGTCTTGACTCACTCCTCATTTTCTTTATATTTTGCTAGGAAATTGGGAAATGAGGGCAATTTATTGAAACAAGTACGTTCATATGTGGATGTACAATATATGATGCAAAAACAGAGGTGGTATAAGACAAAGTATGAGTCAAAGTATGACCACCTTTATTCTTAAGAGTCTGAACTCTAACGTGGGTTTTCTTTATTTCTTTAAGTGTCCTTCACGAGTAGTTCTCAAAGACATTCAGAGTTCTTCTTTAGATGTTGGCTGCCTTTTGTTCTGTTCTCTGTGAAGATGATGCCACACTGCTAAAATGATTCTGCTGAGGCCAATCCATGACTGATAATGTTTTATTGTGTGTTTAGGATTTTACTGCATTGGCAGTGTGAAAAAGAAGCTGCTGCTAATCAGACACGGATTTTGATCACAATCTGACCATTCTTTTCTGTGTTAAATAGTAATTCCATCAATTTTTAGTTTTCAGGTCTTTGCAAATCTGTCTGTCAAACTTTCAAATTTTCCCACATTCAGCTAAAGAAACGGGAACAAACACGATTATGTGTCAGTCCCATGGTAACAAAGTGCCTCAAGATATCTAAGTTTGGTTCTTTGCTGAGTTGTGTGCTGTGTGTAGACACAACACTGAGTCATCCCTTGAGTCAGGTGCATCAGGATAAAACATTCCACTTAAAAACATACAATAAAACTTGGCTCCATAAAAGCAAAACGTGAAGAAAAAAAAAATTAATTTATAAAGCAAAGTCCTAGCAAGTCCAGCCAATCAGCAGTCATCATGATAAGCCTCCAGGTGCTTATTTTGAAGCTTAAATTAAAAACAAAAACCTTTAATTTCATTTGTCACAGGAACATAAAACTCCCTCTATGCAACCATCAGTTTGACCCAAAATAAGGCTTTAAAATGCTTCCGCTTCGCTGATATAAATTCTTCTGTGGATTTTAATTCAGGGCTCTTCGATCACCATGTCCAGCTCTTACACTGTCCCACTCAGCACCAGTCTCTTAATACATATACGCATCAAATTCATCCGTGTTTTAAGGTTTTTTTAACTCATGTCATTATCGCCATTATTTCCACCGGCAGACCGGAGCTGTCCACGAGGAATTCTATAAGGACTGTGATTTGATCATAGGTGGGGAAGTGAATGTGTGGGGCAGGAGAGTAATCCTCACTGACTGTGATGACTTCACCAAAAACTACTACCGCTCCAAATATGGCATAGGTAAGGTAAACACTAACGTCGTGCTGTTGATTCGTTGCTTCAGTATTACTAGAAATGTTTGCATTGTTTCGTTGGACAGGATTCTCAACTGAAAAAAAAATCATAATTGCATTAAATATATATATTATGGAATAAACGATGTAAGAAAACATTTCTAGCAGAGGTGGGACCAAGTCATGGTTTTGCAAGTCTCAAGTAAGTCTCAAGTCTTTATCCTCAAGTCTCGATTCAAGTCTCAAGTAATGTCAGGCAAGTCAGAGTCGAGTCTCAAGTCACTGGTGTAAAAGTCCAAGTCAAGTCACGTCGTAAACTTTTAATTTCAAGTCGTTTCGAGTCTTTAAAAAAAAATGAAAAAAAAAATGTTGCAATTATATGCTAAATGTAAATATTAGACCATGTGTTTTTTAAATCTGCGTTCATCTCAACACATGACGAAATAAGTGAACTTAGAAAATATACACATTTTCTTTTTAAATCTGGTTAATTTGATTGTCTTTGCTACAGCTCATGCACACATACATACGAAGTGTGGTTTGAATGAATGAATGAATGAATTGAATTAATGGTGCACACTTTCTATATAATATGCGTGTTAAATTTTAGATTTGGGGTGAAGTCAGAGCTGGACTGGGACGAAAATCGGCCCTGGCATCTTGACTAGAGACCGGCCCACCAGGAATTAT
>VUQR01014516.1:21500-31989 GCA_015108515.1 Hemichromis elongatus | reverse complement strand
CCCATCTTTTTTAACCCCAATCCACAGCCACCCCCCCGCTCCTATGCTGCATCGGCATTCCTGTCCAATTGGAGCCTTGATCGTTGTGCCCATGATGACATGTGTGTTAGGGCGTGGCAACCAAGACCTCTTCTCACCCTGTACCTTAGGGAGCCAACACATCTAGCTATAGATAAGCAGCAGTGCCACTCTACACATTCCCCTGGTTTTATAAGCCACCAGAGCGAGCCTGATAAATGAATAGACACATGCAGGACATTCACATTCATTATCATTGGAAATGGTTGTGCCTGCTGGGAGTTTTTGTAGCAATTGCTGTGGGGCCTGACTGTTGAAGGGCCTCTCTGAGGTGTCCTGATGGCCAAATTTCAGGCAATGTTAAGGAGCTGTAGCTCTGCTCAAGAAGAGGCCTGGGCTTTAAAAAAAAAAACTCGCGGGGGAATGCTGCTGTCAAGTGCATGTCTGCACACATTCACAAAAGACTCATTGTTAAAAGTGCCAGTAGGACAGAACATGGAAAAAAAGGAGTCAATACATGGTATGAACCTGCAAATTGAGAGAGCGTGCAACATCTAGATGTATTTATATGTAAGCGGAGGCCATAAATGTCAGGTAATTTGTGCTAGATAGACATTTGTTGTCTATTAATTGCTTTTTTAAAGTTAGACATGCCATTGCTTGTACGGCTTTCCTATTTATTGACAAAATCCTGAATAAAATGTCCGTCAGAACAATGAGGAGGGGAGGAAATGGTACAGATGAAAGAAAGCAGAGGTGCATAAAAATGTCGGAGCGTTTCTTTCAATAATAAGCACTAGCCTCTTTATTCCTGCAATTGCAGGTGATTAAATAATTAGGTAGAAAAATGCAGTGAGCTAATTAAGTGACAATTAACCAAATAACCAGCTAATTTTATCAAATCTACAAACATTTGCAGAAATGAATTATATAACTCCTAATCCACTTCAGTCAGAGCAGTGTGAGACTACCTCTCTTATGCAGTGGGAAGCATTTTGAATCTTTTGACTGCCTTCAGTTTTGTAAGTTTTTTTGACAGCCTCTTACTCTGTATTCTGCCTCTGAGTATCTGCTGACTTGGGCTGGATGGTGATAGCCTGAAGGCTCTGAGTTTACGTGTACCTGTCTTTAAGGTGAAACCTTCAGCGGGAGAAGGTCATTTATCCGATGTCAGCAAGAAGAAAACAAATGGTCAAGGGTAATTGAACCAGAAGGGGGAAGGTCAATAGAAAGTACATTTCAGTATGGAAGAAAGATGGTGTCATTTTTATTTTTATTATTTGAACTGCTGGATATGAACAGGTTGTAATGGAATGCAGAACATGGTCCTCGCAAAAGATGTTCTCTTCCCATTTTGAAGAATGAATATGTGATTCCACTGCATGCCAATTTTCAAACTTTCCTCGGGCAACCTCATTGATTAATTCTCTCTTTTTCTCTTTTCTTCTGGCTTCTGTCATCACCAAGAGATTTAATAGTTGCAAGATGTGGTGTGCTTGTGGGGATTTCCAGTAGACCTTAAGCAAGTCTGCTGCATCCTCAAAACCCAGAGGAACTCAATGCTCTCCAAGAGCAGATGAAGCTCTGAAGACATGAGCAACTCCCCAGGGAAGCAGCACAAAGGAAGATTAGGCACCCACCTGCAAGGGTTTTGTTAAGTTATTCCACATCTGCTTTAATAATTCAAAGCAGCATCAGCAGAGCGGCTATCCAAATGATATATCTGTTTTTCGAGTATGGGGTGGGGGAGGGTTTTGGGTTAACGGGGAAACATATCCATACACAAAGAAATCACACAAAGATGCTCTTAAGTGTCGAAGAATGTCTGTATGGGCTTGTGCACGCACCTGCAGCAGCTACATAGGTTGTGCTGGACTGTCACTCACTTGTAACGTGAACCGATGTTGTACCACTGCCACTGAGGCACCTGTGGGACTCGAAGCTCCACCTGTCTGACGCCTCGGTGTATTTTTTGTGAACTTGCCTATAAAATAAAAACTCGTACACACTCCCACACATGCCCACACCCACACAGACACACACACACCTGTCTTTCGAGGATCTGAGGATCGTAGTCCTCCACAGAAGGCATTCCTGTGTGTCTTCTGGGACAATGCTACATGGAATGGCTTCCGCTGGAAAGAAAATAGTATTTAACTAGCAGAATAAACCATGTTTATACACTTGTCTCGTAGTTTCTTAAGCATGTAGACTAGTCTAATTTATACATCTCCCCGTTAATGTATTGTTGTGGGTTTTGGGGCTTTTCATTAATAGCCCTTATGGGGCACCCTTCCTCTCTTTTTCTTTGGTTATATTTTTTTCTCCTTCCATCTTTCTCCTCCGCTGCACCTGTTTTGAGCAATACCTTTGGGGCACAGCTTGAAGTGAATAATGTATGAGCATGAGAAGGAGAATCAGAAAACCTTTGTGGACCTTCTGTCTGGCTGCCTGTCTTCCTTCTCCTTTGTCTATACCCCTAGCTCTTTCTTCTTTATTTTGTGAGGTTTTACAGTTAAACTAATTTTGAACTCAAATCTATTTGTCTCTGTCTCTTGCAGTGAGGTTTGTCAGCTGTGGCCGTGGCGGCCTGATGCGGTTTGAATGCAGCAACCCATCCGACTTTCGGATAGAGGCCGACGGAGTCCTTTATGCTGCCAGGCCTCTTCAGCGCTTCACACTTCCTGCGTCACCTTTGCTGATCACGGCGAGTGACACTGCCACTCAGCAGCAATGGGTGGCCCAAATCAAGCTGATGCCCAGGCAGCAGGTGAATACACCTCAACCCTTTTTTTATAACATTTCCAACTTGTTTATTGAGTGTCTGATTGATGTTAGTGCCATAAAGAAAGGTTGAATGGTCAATTCTCCCCTTGCATCAAATAACTTACACTTATTAGGTGCACTTCACATTCACAGTTGACTACATCCCTAAATTGTAGCAGGTGTTCCAAAAGACTGGATGGATGCTTGCTAATTAAAAGTTAATGTGTCAATTTACTAGGAACACAAACATACACTCAACACGGTCAGTGGGTAGCAAGAGCAGATGCCGAATAGCTCCCCATAAAGTTGATTTCACTGAGCATGCCTTGTGATTGTGAGGTTATTGCCTTATCATGCAAAAGGGGCCGCACCTCTTTCAGTGCTTTGGAAGATGGGGAGCATCTGTCTGAGCTGTAGAGTACCGCTCTAACTGTTCCTCTGGATGTGCTGTGCAGTCATCTGCAATTAGTTTGAATGACCATGTGCTCTGTCGTCAACATTGTGGTTGGGAGAAGATCAGAGAAATTTCACAAAGAAGTGCTCCACATGTCCTATCTGTCAGATTTAGAACAAGGAAATAAAAAAATATGTTGTTGTAGAAGTCTTAACAAAAAGACAGTAGATTGTGTGATCCTGCTCAATTAGAAAATATCTGGTTACAGTGAAGACAGATACAATAATATATAAAAGACTTGAGCCACCCCTCGTATTTTTTCTATCTTTTTTAACTAATAGTAAGCAAGAATGATCCTATATGATGACTTTTAAAAGTGTTATTCAGTCCTTTTATCTGACCATTTTAAGAGGAATGTATTTTTTTGTAAAACCACCTTCAACTGACCTATGAATCATTCAATCATGGTACCCAACCCAAGAGATGAACCAGTGTTGTGTGTAAATGTAGTAGACATCTTAGCGAAGAGAAATTTTTAATTGTATCTAGGGCTGTGCGATATGCCCAAAATCTCACATCCCGTAATAAGACATCTATCGTCCCAACAACGATATATATCACAAAAACTTTTACATTTTCTGTAAATTCGGAAGTGAGTCGAGTGTTACACAAGTTGAAACGGCCGCAGTTATCTTTGTATTTATGAAACGGCGTGCTGCGGGGTAAAGCCTCTTCTAAAGTTTCTTTTTTAGCACCTGACAGCTCTTTTTAGCTTCTCGTCCGTAAACACTGCATACTATTTCACGTGATTCCGTTTATTTTGAAAATCTCAACAAAGAGTTCTGCTTTATTGTGAAAGGTTTATGTGGAAAGTAAACAAGCGGATGAAATGAGCGCAATGATTTTACCATCGTTGCTGCTAACGTGGTTATATTAAATAAAAGAGAAAGAGAGAACTTTAAGAAATTATACAGTGACCATCAAAACGAAAAAATATTGCTGTAAATAGTTTATTTTGCGGCACCATGAAACAAATGATAGAGTAATATGAAACGATAGATGTTTTTATATCATCATTCGATATATATATATCGTTATATCGAACAGCCCTAATTATATCTTCAGGCACTTTGTTACTGGGAGCCTGTCATAAAAACACATAAGGTGTCCGTCTTTTTTATCTTTTGTTAAATCTATAAAAAATGCCAAAAAATAATACAGATGGACAGACACAAAAAAGTTTTTTGAACCAATGAGATAATCGGCTGAACAGTTATCTCAGCGTTGTGTTTAGTGTGTCTTTAAAAAAATCTGAGGAAACTGGACGAATAGAGGACAAAAATAACAGCAGTACGCCTAAACACTATCTAGAGCAGATTAACAACATCTGTAAGTCATGCCCTTAAGAAATAGAGGGGAAAAAAATCCAGCTGACACGGTATCTGTGAGACACATCTGGACCTTCGGGTTATCTAGCTGCCTGTCGATAGGTACCTATCAAGATAGACTCTTAAGGAATGTAAACCAGGAGAAAAGGCTGAGCTATGCAAAATTACAGAAGAACCAGACTTAAAATCAGTGGAAACAGATCATATGGAGAGATGAATTCAAATTCAGTGCAGTATATAAAGAGGAAGGTAAGTATCTACAGGAATCTGTAAAACGTGGTGGAGTTTCTGTCGTGGTTTGGGGTTGTATTTCAGCCAGTGGTGTTGAGGATCTTGTCAACATTGACTGAACTGCAAACAAACATCTGTACCATCTGGAAAGCATCTGATTGGCATTGGCCTCATTTTTCAGCATGACAATGACCCCAAACACACTGTTAGTGCAGAAAAAGCATACCTGGAAAGAAAACATACACAATGGAACACTATCAGTCATGAATTGACCTCCCCAGAGTCTGGACCTCAACATTAGTGAAGCAGTGTGGGATTACCTTGACAAAGAGCAGAACAAAAGGCAGCCAATGTTCAAAGAAGAGCCTTGAATGTCCTTGAAGAAGTCTGGAGAACTCTTCCTGAAGACGTTTTCATGAAAATTACTAGAAAGTTTGCCAAAGAAAGTTCAGAATAAAGTTTGTCATACCAAATATTGGCTTTCAAGTTTGTTAGAAATATACAAACTCTTTTTTATCTTATATACTAGGTTTTTAATTATATTTTATGTGTTGTTGTCTGGTTTAACCCTTTCTCTAAGATCAAAAATGAGCTCTTAAGTGGCTATGTAAGTAGTCATTAAAATCTAGTAGTCAGTAAAACCTTATATCATTTCATTTTTGGGGACTTTTATAAGTTTTTCCAAAAAGCAAAAATGTTCTTTTAATTTCAATTCCAGTACTGGAATAAAATAAACCCCCAAAAGTATTCATTTCCAAATGTTAAGCAACAAAAATGAAAAGTCAATGGTTGTTTTGCGTGGATCTAAATTAATACTGACGGTTCTGTGTTGTTACTATCAGTGCTGCAGGCATAGTGGTTTGCTTGGCCGAAATTAAACTTAATGGGTAATGATTTCATGGCTTTTCAAAACACCATCGTTAGCCACTGACAGTCATTTACTATGGGGACTCCTGCAGGTATATGTGATTTTAATGATAGCATTACTCACTGTTGTTGGGTGGTCACAGGTAAATATATTTTTTTAAATAATCAGGTAAACGTAGACTTTTTGCAGTTTCTGCATTGTCCAAATCTCATGTCGCTACATGTGCACTGTACACAAATGATTAACTTTATTATCAGTATCTGAACTGTGATCCGTATCTGGTGAGAGCTGCTGGATTTGGCCTGATTTACTTGTAATGAAATCAGGGATTGACTTTCCTGTATCTTCCAGGTCACGAGCGGCTGTGTTATCTTCCCCTAGCACAGTTATTGTCATGAATCATCACGCATCTCTTAATCACATCAGTGATTACATTTTTTTATTAGTGCCCTGAATGCTCCAGCCTCGGGGAAACATTTTAATCAATGACAACCAAACAATATCCTCATTAACATGAGTGTGTACTTGCCCACTGTCTTGACCTCCATTAGAACCTGAGCTCCGACACAGTCCGTGAGGAGAAAACATTTCAATATCCGAAAGAAGAAATTCTCCTAAAAGGGGAAACACACATGCACACATATGAAATCCTTTCCGCCACACTCACAAACACTCAGGCCATCACTCAGCCAAACACTCTCCTGCACTCTGAAGTAGACTCCTAGTCGGAAGATGAAGAGGGGTTCGCAGAGTGTGGATTGGTACAGACCTCCAGCGTACCAGAGATAGATTCGTGTTGGGCAGAACAAACCCACCATGCCATTCATCATTCCAGACACAAGTTGCAAATAATTACTGCTCTCACTCACACCCATTTTAATAGGGTAATAGATATTTCTGAAGCATGCTCCTTCACTATCTGTCCGCTTGCCTCTCTGCATTTCCAATGTGTGAAAGCAGTATAATCGGATTTCAAACATGATTAGTGGAAGCTCGGCAACAACTCCCCAGATGTTAGAGAAGGGGGAGTGTGGGATATGGGTCATGTTATAAGGTGAGAAAGTGGTAATTAATTTGTGTGTTTGCATAGGGTACTTTGTAGTTTCTAGGACTTGACTACCTCACAACCGGTCAACATTTAATTAATTACATAAAAATAACAGTGGGGGAGATCCTTGAAGGGGCACGGCAGCTCCATTAAACTATCATAGATTGACATTGATGGATTTCGCATATTGTTTTTCTGTTTTCCTTTCTGCCTTGTTTTGTTCAAGGTTATTGTAACTTTCTCTGGCACTACTTCAGTCTCCTCACTCTCTGGAGCAGCATAGGCAATTTGAGCCATCTGTGTGTTTAGTGTCTGGCTTTCAGGTACCATCCTCCTTTGTTTCAAATCTCATTCATTACAGCCGAGGGAGGATGGCAGATCCATTATGGAAGCTGCTCTATCTCTGTGGGTGTATTTTATCAGGACATAAGAAGACGTCTGCCATTTAAAGCAAACCAGAACTCGTAGTGTGTTTCCTTACTATGCTTATATTTTCAACTCGCCGTGTTAGTGCTTGCCGATGAGTGCTATTAACCCATAAAATAAATACATGCAATTACAAAGGAACGTCTCGACAAAAGTGTAGGAATAAATTGCACTTGTATATTATCCTGTAAGGAACATGAACATCTGTACCACATTTTTCTGGTATGCATTAATGGTCTCTTCAGTTCCCATTCCTGGTTCTACCAGAGGTTTCTTCCTCTTAAAATAGAGTTTTTCCTTCTCACTGTTGCCAAGTGCTTGTTCGTAGGGGGTTATCTGGTTGTTTTTTGTTTTTTTCTGTATCATAGTAGTATCTTAACCTTACAATATAAAACCATTGTTGTAATTGATACTATATAAACTAAGTTGAACTGAAAAGTGTCAGCCTGATGCTTGTTGTACGACGTAGAGTCAGATCACTGAAGTTGTCAGGGGTCTAAAATGCAAGAATCTTTGTACACACATTCTCTACAAAATGTGAAGTGACTGTTGATAAACTTCTGTGGCATTCAAACTTAAGGATCACCTTTACCATCCACAGAGCCACGCGCTAGCAGGGCTAAAAATATACATGTTCATACTTGACCGCAAACATGTGATCACTAAATCATTTGCTTTTGCCAGGTGCAGGAAGGCGCTGTTCCTCCAGTCATGTCCAAGGATTTAAAGGAAATAGCATTTCCACCACGAAACATGGACAGCCAGCTGAAACGCATGAAGAGAGACTGGGTCATCCCCCCAATCAATGTCCCAGAGAACTCACGAGGCCCATTCCCACAAGAGCTTGTCCGGGTAATGTACTTCACACAAGCACATGTATGCCCACACATACACACGTACACACACACTGCTGCCCAAACCAAAAAAAAGCCTTTTGCGTTATACGACAACCTTGCAGGCTCGTCCTTATCCTGGGCCTTCACTCAAAGGCTCATAGACAGGAGATTTGTGCCTTGAACAAAATGCTTCATATTTACAGCACTTTGCTAAAGGTTAGGGTTTTTTTTCCCACTGTATTATTTATCTTTTGTTTCAGGGAGCAGTCGGTACCAGTATAACCTGGCATTATTTAGAAGCAGGGAGAAATCTGAAGTGCTCACAAGCATAATTGCTCTTCGGTTGACTGCTGAGATATTACACTCCTTTTTTCATGGCTCAAGGACAGACACAACCCAATTCATTTACACCAATTCTCTAGTCAGGGCTAGGTGTGGGTGGCTGACAGAGGACACGGAAAGCTTGAGACAGCTAAGAAGTAGATCCTTTCAGCATATTAAGCTTACTTCCTTACAGAGTGTTAAGTACTGTACATTCTTTAAGTATGATTTATTTTTAATCCAGCCATATTTGATGGGATGTTTATTGGCTTTAGTGGGTGATATCAGGAAGAGGAAAAGCTCAGTTTGCTCAGAACGGATCAAGAGTGTAGGAGCTGGGGGTCTCAGCTTATATGGCAAGCAGGATAGACAACCAAGAGACAATTTCAATACGTGTGTATGTAGACAATGATTTTGTGTGCTATTGTATTCACATAACAACCTTTTTTTAAACCAATATTGGGATTGCTGTTGAAATCTTTGATTATCACTGGAAATAATGAGCAATTCTGGGATTACTGGTTATATATATGATCATCATAAAGATTTTGCTATCATTAACAAATCTTAATACCAACAGATCCGATCGGACCATGATAAAAACCGATCCCTGCGATACAGCGTGACAGGCCCCGGTGCTGACCAACCCCCCACTGGAATCTTCATCATCGACCCCATTTCTGGAGAGCTGTCTGTCAACAAGCCCCTTGATCGGGAGCATATCCCCAGCTTCCACGTGAGTCATGTAAAATAGTTAGAAACAAAGGCCCTCTTCAATAATTCCTTGCAATTTGAAAAGGTTTTTCCATTCTGGATTATAAAGAGAAGTATTCTATGGTAGTGCTGTACATGCCTGCCAGTTGGCATGTGCTCAAGAGTCATGTGTAGCCTTAACAATCTCGACTCCATAGAGGCAGGGGTCTCGCAGGAAGTCTGACTTATCCGTCTGAGAATTTCAAGGATTTTGAATAAATTGCATGCGTGTTAGATATATCACAATGAGCTGCGATGCTGCTGTATTAGTGGTTTTTCCGTTCCATTAAGTTTGACTTCATGTGCTCGAAAACAAGACGGTAGAAAATCAGGAAGGTTGTGGTTTAAATGAAATTATAGCCTTTGACATATTCATCAAGTAAAGTCTAATCAACTGGCCTTGGAAGGTCACAGAGTCACACATGTCCATGCTTGTCCAATTTGAGCTATATGTCCACAATCCTTCTGTAGTTTCTATAATTTCCTTTATTAATTTTACTGTCTGCACTTGACACCGTAACATGAAATCCACTGATTATTTTGCAGTTCGAGCACCAGGTATAAGAATCACAGAGCATCTCATGGTGCAAGACTAGTATGATAGATGATGGTATTCTGGTGCTGCACTCGATACATCGCATGACCTGAAAGAAAAAAAGGCAAAAGCATAAAGATTTTATTTATCCTCTGCTCTGTAGTGTCAGTGTGTGTATGTGTGTTGTAATAATGTGTCAGTTAAGTTGATTTGGCTCCGTTTTATATACCATTTCTCCCCTGTGTGAGTTCTTCATTACAAATCGGTTAATTTTATCTTCATTCATTTTATAGGAATTATCACAGTGAGTTAAGAAGTAGTATCTCTCAATCTGTTTTGACAGCTTGCATCTAATAGAATAACTATATTCGCTTGATTCATATTTAACTTTTATACTTTCATGCTATAAAAGTATGACAACTCATATATGAGTGAACTTAAATCCCATGTTAAGCATGAACCATACATTGTGTTGGATAAAATAGACTTGAATGGCAAAAAGATGCAGTGAATCCGATTTAGTATTATAAAACAAATGGAATTCCATGTTAGGCAGCAGTGAAACTATGATAAATGATAAATATGGTAAATATAATATGAGTTAAACCACAATGTATTTGTCTCCAGAGACAGCCATGAAACAGAAGTGGGATTTCATTTCAATAAATATAGTCATCCTTAATCTTTTGCTGTACATCCACCGCTATCTTTACAGTGCCTTGAAAAAGTATTCATACTCTTTGAATTTCTCCATGTTTTGTTATGTTACAACTACAAACATAAATGAATTTTATTGGGATTTTATGTGACAGAGTGACACAAAGTGGAGTATAATTGTGAAGTAGAAGGAAAATTATGCGTTTAAAAAAAAAAAAAAAAAAATTTTATTTAAAATTTGTGTTTTG
>VUQR01014516.1:0-21480 GCA_015108515.1 Hemichromis elongatus | reverse complement strand
TTTATATTTTTTTAAAAAAGAAAAAAAAAAGGGATAAAAAAAAAAAAAGAAAAAAAAAATTTTTGGTTTAAAAAAAAAAAAAAAAAAAAGATAAATCTGAAAAGTGTGTCGTGCATTTGTATTCAGCCCACCTGTGTCAGTACTTTGTTGAACCACCTTTTGCTGCAAGTACAGTTTTTCAAGTCTTTTGGGGTTTGTGTCTACTAGTTTTGCACAACAACAGACTGCAATTTTTGCCCATTCTTCTTTGCAAAATAGCTCCAGCTCAGACAGATTGGATGGAGAGTGTCGGTGAACACCAATTTTCAAGTCTTTCCACAGATTCTCAATAGGATTTAGGTCTGGACTTTAACTGGGCCATTCTAATGCATGAATAGGCTTTGATCTAATCCATTTCATTGCAGCTCTGGCTGTATGTTTCAGGTCGTTGTCGTTGTTGGAAGGTGAACCTTCGCCCAGCCTAAAGAATTTTGCAGTCTCTAACAGCTTTCCTTCCTGGATTGCTCAGTATTTAGCTCCATCCACTTTCCCGTGTTCTCTCGCCAGCTTCCCCACAACATGATGATGCTTCCACCACTATGTTTTATATTTTTTTCAATTGATGGATTAAAAAGTGCTCTGTGAGATATTCAAAATCCAGAATATGTTTTCATAACCTAACCCTGCTTTAAACTTCTCCGCAACTTTATCGCTGACATGTCTGGTATGTTTCCTGGTCTTCATGATGGTTTT
This sequence comes from Hemichromis elongatus, assembly GCA_015108515.1. NCBI lineage: Eukaryota > Metazoa > Chordata > Actinopteri > Cichliformes > Cichlidae > Hemichromis > Hemichromis elongatus. The sequence continues at coordinate 20,748 of VUQR01014516.1, read as the reverse complement.
TGTCCATTAATGCTCTCTGAGGTTCCTCACTGGGAGGCAGAGGAGGAGACGGCAGCTCTCAGGCTTCTCTTCTTTGGAACAAGCTCCCAGTTTGGATTCTAGAGAAAGACGCCCTCTCTACTTTTAGGATTAGGCTTAAACTTTTCTTTTAGATAAGGCTTATAGTTAGGCTTGGATCAGGTGACCCCAAATCCTCCCTTGGTTATACTGTAACAGAGCCAGCTCGTTTGCCTTGTCTCCCTCATATTAACTCCAATTAGTCACAGCAGATTCTGAGTTCAATTCCACCATCAGGCCGACGTGTTTGCGTGGGTTCTCCCCGGGTACTCCGGCTAATTGATCAATCTAAATTGCCCATAGGTGTGAATGCGGGAGTGAATGTGAGTGCGAATGGTTGTCTGTCTTTGTGTGTCAGCCCTGCGACAGACTGGTGACCTGTCCAGGGTGTACCCCGCCTCTCACCCTATGACTGCTGGGATAGGCTCCAGCACCCCCCGCCACCCTGAAAAGGATAAGTGGAAGCGAATGGATGGATAGTCACAGCAGATTGGTCTCTGTGCCTGATGCTGCCAAAGGTTTCTTCCTGGAAAAGGGAGTTTTTCCTTCCCACTGTTGCCATGTGTTTGCTCATAGGAGGTTGTTTTAAGGTTGTCTCTGTACAGTTTTTGGGTCTTTACAATATAAAGCACTTTAAGGCACCTTTGTTTGTTTGTTTTTTTTTTTGTCCTATAAATACATTTGATTTAAATGAACAAATCTCTGAAGCCTTCACAGAACAGCCGTATTTATATTGAAATTACATACATACGTACATATAGGTGGACTCTATTTACTAATTAGGTGACTTCTCAAGGCAACTGGTTACACTGGATTTATGTAGGGCTATAGTAAAAGAGGCTGAAAACAAATGCACGCCACACTTTATGTGTCTATCACATATAATCTCAGTAAAAATATGTTGTTGCAACGTTATTATCTGTGAAATGTGCTATATAAATAAATTTTACTTACTTACATACACTATCCCACACACAAATTGTTATACGACTAATTCTTGTAATGGCTTGCGTGATTGATCATCTGAGTGGTTTGTGGTTTAAGCCCATATAATGTTTATGCGTATGGGAACATCCTTTACCTAAACAGTGCTTATAGTACAGATGTGTTTGTGTTTTTCCCCCAGCTGAGAGCTCATGCAGTAGACCTGAATGGAAACCAAGTTGAAAACCCTATTGATATTGTGATCAATGTGATCGACATGAATGACAACAGACCTGAGTTCACCCATCAGATCTGGAATGGCACTGTTCCAGAAGGTTCCAAGCCAGGTAATAAACCACGTGAAGTGTATTCTCTGCCACGGTGTTGGCAAATTGAAGAGTATTGATGGCATTTCTGGGATGGCCACTGTGTTATCACTGTGTCTAGAGATCAGCTGCATTATAAGAAAACAAAAGCACCGAGGATGGATGTATTACAGCAAAGCTATAATTCCAGTTGTGTTCCGCGTAGCGGCGTCACTGAACTTCTAATGTATTTTGATTGCCAATTAGAGCGGTGGAGTGAAAATATCGACACCCTGTCTCGTTCTTTCTATCCCGTAGGATCATTTGTTATGACAGTAACGGCTGTTGACAAAGATGACCCCAAAACAGCTAATGGGATGCTACGTTACAAGATCTTGTCTCAGAATCCCGAGAGTCCAACCTCCAATATGTTCACCATCAACAACAAAACAGGAGGCATCATTACAGTGGCAGCAGGCCTGGACAGAGAGGTATTTAACACTTTTCCTTCCTTGGTGCTCAAATACTGTTACTACGTCACTCTGACTGTAAGAATAGTGTTTAAGAAGGTGGATTTAACAGGCATACTGCATCTGCATTTAAGTGACACCTTTATTAGCAAGGCCATCCATTATATTCCTTGTTCTTCATCTTCTTGCTCTGGAAATATATCAGAACAATGAGGTTTATGTTTCGATTTCTTTTTAAATACGATGCCAAACCCGCTTAAACATATGTCAAGGTTGTGTGAGAACTAACAAGCCAAAGGGAACATTTCTTATTTACAATTAAAAGAGAAGTAGAACTGGACTTTCTTCATTTTCACCTTCTCTGTGTTTTTCTTTTTTTCCCCTTCGGTCTTTTTTCCAGCCTCCAATCTGTGCTTTCATCTTATTTTTCTATCTCTGGAATTGCATGGATCTACCTCATAATAAATAAAGTAATATATACAGCTAGTTGCCAGTTGGTTCAATTCTAGTGAGGGCAATCTGGCTGAGGTGGCTGCTCAATCACTTCCGCCCTGGGGGCCACCGTTTTATGTCCGCCAGTTGCCACCATGAAAGTAATTTGGCCGACTCTCATTACCTAGCAACTGGTCCATCACCTGAGTGGTTTTTAATGTGAAAAGAGTCATTTGTTAGCTTCATGATGGTGTCCAGAGCAGAGAGGTACTTTGCACACAGGCACACAGAGACACACAAACAAATTCGAAGTACCTCCCAGGAAATAAACCAGATTAATATAAAAAACCCACCATCAGTCACGATAATTATGAAGCGAGCCTGCTCAGTTTTGTTTCATTTTATTTGGACACATTAATACTGATTTATAGTGTGCTACCTTCTTAATAGGGAGCTTCAATCAATTCAATAGTCTTAAGAACGAATCCTGTTTTTATGAAGCTTCAAATGCAGATTTTTTTGATAATGCTGTTGGGAGTGATGCTAATTCAGCTTCTTTTTTCTTTCCCTGTAGAAAGTGCCACAGTACACGCTGATAATCCAGGCCAGTGACATAGAGGGCAATCCCATGTATGGCCTCTCCAACACGGCCACCGCTGTCATCAGAGTCACAGACATTAATGACAATCCGCCAGAGTTTACTGCTGAGACGGTAAGAAACAAGCTCATATCGGAGATGTCAGCACAGCAATCTTAGCGTAACAGAGGCACCACAAGGACTCCCGTTTCACCTCAATGTAGATATATGCACTCAGCCATCAGTTCTGCTCACTTACCTAGTTCTGCTTGCCCTGCATTTCTGAAGCCATACACAGATATACAAGTTACCAGCCATGCGTAAAGTGTTATATCCCCCTCCAAATGTTGACACATGCAAGTACAGGGGATGCCTGCCCGGGTGAAAGAGGCACTTACTGTGCCTGCGAATCACTGAAATTTGTAATGCTACTGTCGTGCTATCAGGGGAGCACGGGGAACGAGATGACCATGACGACATGATAAGTTACCTTAGATATCTATTTACCCAAGATCGGTCCTGCTGTGCTGTGTGAGGCAAGGCTCGGTGTGTTTTTCGCTGCCACAGCAGTATCACTAACAGCTCGCTGCTCTCTGTGTTCATGGTTTATTCATGCAGTTTTTCGGCGAGGTGCCTGAAAACCGCGTGAATGTCATTGTGGCTAACCTGACAGTGACTGACAAGGACCAGCCCAACACGCCGGCCTGGAATGCTGTCTACAAAATCACCGGGGGCGACCCTGAAGGCAGGTTCTCCGTGCCCACTGATCCAACCACTAATGAGGGCTTGGTAACAGTCGTCAAGGTAAAGCCTCCTATTGAAAAAAGCTCTTCAAACAGCCTGTAATCCCAAGGAAATGCATAGTATATGTATGCATATATGTTTGCTATGATATGTGGTCTGGCATGAAAAACATGCGGCATGTTTATTTGATTAGAACATATCAGAAACTCTTTCAAGTGCACTCAATATAATAGAAGGAAAGTTGCCTTATGTGTCATAGCACCTCTTGTCAATAAAAAATACATTAGCAGTTCATCCTGGTTATTTATCTGAAAGTAAAGTTGTAAAGCATCTGTAGAAGAGTACCGATAAAACTGCAGCAGCTCTCCGATTTTGTTTTTGTTTGTATGTTTAAAAAGGATCATTTAGTACAGGAGTTTATATTTTGTGAAAGCTGTGCTGCTAGCAAATATTGTGCAAAATCAAAAATTTAAAACATAATGAAAGCTTAAAATCCTTTTTTTTTTTCAAATTGAAAAGATTGGTTGCACCTCTCTTACACCAGCTCTCCTGCTGTTTTGTATCCTTGAGCTGACCACAAAAGGATTCAGTCTCTTTATCTCATCCCATCGTCCAATGCAAGTGTTCACAATAGCATTTTTCAGGCAAAAAAAAGGGAAAATGATTTAGTTATTGCTTTCATGTCAGTGACACATAACTGAAACTTTTATGCGATTTAGTTTATCCTATATGTTTAAGGTGTGATTCACTCGAATCTTCACTCGAATTCACTCTTTTTCAGCCTATTGATTATGAAAAAAGTAGGATGTATGTGCTGACAGTGGAAGCGAGGAATGAAGTTTCCCTGGCCAAAGGCATCCAACCTCCCCGACAGTCCACTGCCACAGTCTCCATCAGAGTGATAGATGTCAATGAGAGTCCTTACTTTGATCCCAACCCCAAATTGATTAGGATTGAAGAGGGAATGATGCAAGACTCAACACTGACCACTCTCAGTGCACAGGATCCTGATCGCTTCATGGAGCAAACCATCAGGTACGTTTTATAGTAAAAAGGAGAGTCTGATTGAAACTCTACACCTCTTCAAAAGATCCGAGGCAGCTTTTCAGATGTGGAAATTTTGGAAGAATTCCTCTAATCTTTAAAGTTAGTCCAATTTCCTCGAATGTCTTTTCCCCCTTTTAAAGTACATCACCACCAGCTTCTAATACGAATATAATACTATTTAGCATGTGTGAAAAAAATGGAGTAATATGGTAGGTTAAGGTTCTCTCCATTAGGCCTGTTAAGATAACACTTAGCAGGCAGCAGAAGTCTCCATCTCATTCTTCAGCAAGCCTTATTATTTTTTTCTTTTCATCACAGCTATTTGGCAGTGGAAGTATTTATCTGCTTGAAAACAGTCCATGAGAAATGAGCTAGCTTTGTAATTCCACGGCTTGTCCTACAAATTAGTTTGAGCTACTGATAACAACAAGCCAGTTTGGTTTCCCCTGTGAGGCTGCTCTAAAAAGTTAGAATAATTATGTAAAAACTCATGGTCTAAAATATTTATTCTGTGTAAACTAATAAAGACAAAAAGAATAAAATGCCAAGCTGGAAATAGAGACTTTTTTTTTCCAGCAGAATACAAAATTAAACCTTTGAGACATTCTCACTGCTTTTATCAGAGAACTGGGTAAATAACGTCTGGCTTGAAATAACGAGTCACTCTGTGAATCTCTTTGTATTTCTCTTCAGGTACTCCAAACTCTCAGATCCAGCCAACTGGTTAAGGATCGACTCAAACACTGGCCGAATCAAAACGACTGCCATTTTGGACCGAGAATCGCCCTACGTGAAGAACAATCTGTACAATGCAACATTCCTGGCTGCTGACAGTGGTACGTAACTATTTAGATGGTCTTGTAGTGGTCTAAAAATAAAAAAATAAATATGCACAGATGCACAGAATCTATTTTTTTGTGTATTAGCCAGGCTGTCACAAGCACTGTGTTTGAGGCCTTTACTCCTAGAGCATGCAGTAAGAGCTAACACTCACTTCTCTAAAGGAAACCTAGCTGTCTAGTGTAGCCTACCTCTCAAAGGTCAATCTTCCACCTTGCATCACTTTGACTACCTCTGTGATGTGTTTCACCTGAAGCCAGTGCAGAAGTGCAACGCATCTACTGAAAAAAAAAAAAAATCTATCTCTGTTAAAGCCACAAAGACATCCTCGATTCTCGAAGGTCAACCTTAAACCAGGCACTTGGCACATCTGAAACGCCGAGCACCTTATTGGAGGGTTAATGTGCTAGCAATCCCAGAGCATGTGGATGTATTCACCTCGTCTCTGAACTGGCGGGATTTACCTCTGTTCAGGTTTACCCTGTTCTACGGAGCATAGCTTAGGCCAATAGGCTTAAAAACTCCACCAATAAAGAGGTTTCTCAGCATTAATGGGTCAGGATTGGATGACTAGCTCCTTTGAGCGTGGCCTGAATGGTAAAAAAGCCTCTTAGCTGAGTGAATACATAGAGGAGCCTGAGAGGAGCGACAGTGGGCTCTGTTTGTCTGCTTTAGTATTCCCGACCCGTGCCCTTCGTCAGGAAGACGTTCTTCAGACACACATACAAACATACACACTCAGAGAGACACACACACCAAATGTTCTGATATCTAAGTCTTTCGCCCCACATAAGATTAAATTCTCAGATCAGTATTCATTTTGTGCAGATCTTCCTCCACTAGAGCAAAAAAGCTTTCTAGAGTGGGGCCCAAAGTTTAAACTCCATGCTTTATTTTTTTCTGTCCACTGTGTAATAACTGCAAAATGAGAGATGGCATTTCAATAGCAAGCATTACTTTCTATATGTGAATCTCTCGCTTCTCGTGAAAAGTTGACATTAACTATATGTGTGTTTTTATTTTACACAGGTATACCGCCAGCAAGTGGCACACTGACTCTCCAAATCTTCCTACTGGATATCAATGACAATGCGCCCCGGGTTTCCCCTCAGGAGGTGGAAATATGTGAAAAGCCAGAACCCAATGCCATCAACATCACTGCAGTTGATGGAGACCTGAACCCAAATGCTGGGCCATTCGCCTTTGAGTTAGCCAACAGGCCTGCTGATGTTCGGAGAAACTGGACCATAACAAGAATCAGTGGTAAGATACAGACTGGGATTTCACCATGCTGCTCAGGCACCCAAGCCTTGGGCTAGTTAAGTAAAACTAATCTTCATTTTTCCCCAGATAGTATGTAAAAGACGGCAGTTAGGCTGTTTTGCCCTTGCGTGCGCACATTTGTGTTTGTTGATGTAAAATAAAAGTAAAAAGTGTCATTTGATAATTAATTAGAAAATTCCAAACTCTCAAATCATACAGTATTAATAGCATTCACATCTGTTATCCTCCAAAGCGCTTGTGAAATTTGTGTATTAGTTACACACAGTAGAAATCACACAGCCAGATCTGACGATGAAACAATATATGAACCTTACTCAGCAGTCATTAATTGTTTATGCTCATTTACAACAAAAGACGAGTGTAGGAACTCATCTGTTGTGTGTTAGCTACTAGATGGTGCGAGTTGAAACGCAGTGAATATATCTTAATAGGATAATGGCATTTGGATTATCGCAGCTGGGAATTTAGCCTAAGCAGCATTATCAAAATGCATTCAGTAGATTTATAAGCTCCAAATCCAAATCAGCACCATGTTTTGGATTAGATATGCTGATGCAACTTCCAGGTAGGAATTTATGTTGCATATTTGCGGTAATAGGAGTGTAATCGTGCTGCGAACATAGTCTACACAAACGAGCATTCAGAGTTTAGACTTAATCCCTTATGAAAGGCTTCCTGTCTCTTTTATATTTAAACAGCCTGAGTTATTTAATCTTTAGACTCACCACTCCAAATGTGTTTCCTCTAACAAGGTGCTAAGACAGCTCTTTTCTCCTGTGTGTCTCTCAGGTGACTACGCTCAGGTAAGCCTGAAGATTGGCTTCCTTGAAAGTGGCATCTATGAGATCCCCATCATAATCACGGACTCGGGCAACCTGCCCATGTCTAACACCTCCTACCTGCGGATTAAAGTGTGCCAGTGCGACATCAACGGAGACTGCACTGACCAGCAGCATATCATGGCTGCCGGCCTAGGCACAGGCGCCATCATATCCATTCTGCTCTGCATCATCATCCTCCTCAGTGAGTGTCTCAGTGCCTCTCTCAAACAGCACACCACGCGAGCGCACACAGGGATTACAAAGGCAGCTAAACATTATCCGAGACATCACTAGATTACCGCAGGATTAACAAAAAGATAGCCTCGATCGGGCCCACGTCCAAGCTCTAAAACACCGGATCCGATTACATTTGAATGAAAATATGCCAGTTATTATTTTTCGGTGTATGAGATCCGCCTTTCTTTCTGCCTGTTAGTTCTCGTGCTGATGTTTGTGGTGTGGATGAAGCGTCGTGATAAAGAACGTCAGGCCAAGCAGCTCCTTATCGATCCTGAGGATGACGTGAGAGACAACATCCTGAAGTATGATGAAGAAGGTGGAGGAGAAGAGGATCAGGTAAGAATCATGTGGGAAACACACTGCTGGACAGTTTGGGTGTGACTCTGAAGAATCAGAAAACCTGGTATTCTGAATGGAATAGGTACAAACCGATGTTAATTACTGATTGTGCATTGGTTGTCGGTGTGAGTGTTAAGAGCGTCTGAGGCTGTCTGTGTTGGCCTCTTGGCTAAAGTCAGCCACGATAGTCTGCAGGGCCTCTGCAGTCCTGAAATAAGTTAGCAGTTAAGAAAATGAATGAATTAAGCCTGTGTAATTCATACAAAACCATCCAGTTTGTACTTCTTTGTATGTGAGCTCCAGGTTTTAATTAATTTTAACAGAATCTGATGACATTTGGCACCAAGAAGGTGATTCTCAGAGAGCTAGCATCCAAAAACTTTGCATATTTCACCACTGTGTGCACTGTGCCCTGAAAAGATTTGAGGAAACTGAACAAGTGAAGGACAAAATGCAAAATGTTAAGCTTAAAAAACAATCTAAGGCTGAGTGATGCAAACATAAACAAGTACTAGAATTTAAATTAACACCAAGTCTTACGGTGTTAAATTTTTGGTTCAAATTGTTGTCGGTATGTTCAGAGAAGATCAGGAGAGAAGTACAACATGAGTGTCTACAGCCATCGGTAAAGCACAGGGGGGCTCTCTCATGGTTTCAGGCTGCTCTCAGTGTCAAACGTTGTGGAATAATGAACGCAGCAAAGTAGTCAGATTTTGATCCACCATGCAGTGTCATTTGGAAAGCATTAAATTGCAACATATATATGTTTCAGCATAACAATGACTCCAAATACAAAGATAGCTGAATAGAAAAACACATAAAAGATCACTCTCAGTCGTGAAATGGCTTGACCAGAGCCCAGACTTCAACATTTTTGAAGCAGTGTGGGATCGTCTTAACAGAAAATGGAACAAAAGACAGTTGACATCCAAGAAAGAGCTTGCAGTTTCCTTCAAGAAGCCTGGAGAACTATTCCTGAAGACGGCTTAACAATTACAGTAACAGAGAAAAATTTTACAAATGCAAAGTTGTTGGGGTTTTTTTTATCATTTATTTAGACTAGTTTAATATAGGGAGATATGAAACAAGAAAGCATCTCAGTGGCATTTAGAGTAGCTGCAGTAAAACAAATCAGATTTTAATAGCCCCAAAAAATTTAAATTCTTTGATGTATCCAAAATTCCACAACATCACATTGTTTTAAGTTTTAGTTCTTTTTGCATTGTAACATGTTTGTATTCCTTGATAGATTCCAGCTTTCTTAACTTTTTGTTTTTTTCCCTTTTGTTCTTTTCTTGTTTTGTGGAGAACTTTTTTTTGTTATTGCAGCCTAGGAGCCTATTCAAACTGCAGAGAAATGCCATCCTATACACATCATGTAGCTGTACAGTGTGTGGTCTTTGTTGGTGAGGAATATTCAGGTCATATTTATGCAGCACGGAAGCAATTTCTGCATAGCTGAAGCTACTAAGGACATAGAGGACCACCTAGATTCTTTCTGCAAGCATGCATAGACTTACAATGCTTCATTCTGGCATGAGTTCTGCTCATTGTGCTGCTTTAGGATACACTTCAGCAATTCACAATGAATTGTAAGATGGTATTTATTGTAAATTGGAAGTTTTTTTCCTTAGGAGGGAGCTGGAAATCGAAAGCTGGAATCAATAAGGCAAACACATTTTGATCCAATTGGTTCCAGAAATATTGGGAATTTCTCTCAACTGGAACTGCTCTCCGCTTCGCAACACCGACACAACAGACATACATTGCCACGGGCATCAGTAGAGTCACATCTCTGTATCATCCCACACTGATCAGGCTCACACACAGGCACAAATTCAATTGTCCTAATAACCCCTTGTTAGCAAAATGGAATCATTTCATGAAAAAAAGGCAGTAATATACCAAATGGGCTATTTTCTTGCTGCTAGCTGAAGTGTTTTGGTGGCTTAGTTATAGCAGAAATGTGCAGGAGACCCCAGCCTGACCCAGAGCAGTGGCAAATTAGCCTGGGAGACTTGTAATTGGTAAGCTGATGTCATTTAGAGACAGACATCTGCTGTGGCACAATAATGAAGCCCTGTCTAAGGTAACAATACGACTGGAAAGCCATTACACATCTGCCAGTGATTAGACAGGAGGGACTGCAACCACTTGTGTATTTGCGTCCTCACTTTCAAACACAAAACGCACAAACTTGCAGCCCGAAACATGTTGAAAAGGAAACGGCCACATGATATAACGCCCCTCAAAGGCAAACGAGCGGGTGCAGCGATTTATTGAGGGAAAACAAGCTTCCATTTTGAGTGGTGCTGAGAAGGGCAGGGAGCCAGGAGAAAATGGTCTTGTCTGTGGAATCGGCGAAGTCAGTGTTGGGTAAAAAATAGACCTGACTTTCCCAGCAACGTGGTCTTTATAATGCCCACCTCTGTTCTCCCTATCTCCCGCTGGGGAGGAAATTGAAGTGTCAGACCATTGGGTGCGCTCAGAGTATATGATTTTAGTTGTTGCTGCCATTGCCCTGGTTTTGTATTGCTCTGTGAAGTACGCATTTCATCAAAGGCAAGACAGCTGATCAGGCAACCACTCAACACACTTTGAAAAAAGCAATAATAAGGAAATAAAGGCAGATGGACAAGCAGTTGTGGACAGGTTTGGAAGTTAAAAACATGGGAGAAACAGAGACATCTGCTCCCTTAAGTGACCCCAGGAAAATTTCATTCACCTTAACCTAACCCAGTGTGGCTTTGAAGGCATGCTTTGAAAAAAAAAAAGAGAAAGGTTTTGATTTATTTTTCAATAAATGAAACAAAATTAACCACCTGTTACACAGATAAGAAGACATTTTGCACATCAGAGGAACTATGACTTAAATTCAAGGAGAGCTCCAAATGTATTAGAAAATAGGGCTTGCTGTTTTTGCACCTTTGGTCATCATTTAAATTATTCATAACCCTGAGCAAAAGAAAAATAATTACTGAACAACTACAGCTACAACTTTCAGATAGTTTGAATTTTTTGGATTACTTATTTTTTGACTTTTGTTTTATTAATATTGCTGTATGTAAAAAAAATGAATACTATGCTCAAATCTGCAGAGTAAGTAAGAAGTAACCTCAGGGAAGAGGGGGAAATAGAGAAACATGGCTTTTCACAAATGTTACAACTGCTTACAAGCAGCCCTATTTCTAGTTCTTATGCTAAGCTAATGATAAGCTTATAATTGCATGGATGTGAAAATGGTAGCAATCTTCTGATCCTAGTCACCCTGCATTTTAAAGCATGCTTTAACGTTTTAAAGGATGGTTTGGACACACACACATACATACATATATATATGTATATTAGGGGTTTGTATTGACAAGAATCTGGCGATACAATACGTATCACGATACAGGGCAGATGATATGATATATCGCAATACTAAAATTCAACGATATTTGTGTTTATACGTGGTGTATGAGGCTTAACAATGCTTAGCCTTCTTTGAATGTGGGCTCTATTGCAATTCCTGTCACTTGTTCCTGACCCTTCTGGAGCACGACCTTAGACAAGGTGAAATGGGAGTTGCACTTAAATGAGCCAAAGATGATTGATGGCTTTTTTTGTGTGGCATGTGACCGTTATTATACTCCATCAGAGCTTTTGTTATTGGGTATTAAGTTAAATAGCAAAAACAATGTCTGGAATAAAGTACTTGTTCTTGATTGGTTGTATTTTTTCTGTCTAGGTTGTTGGTGCTTCATTTGAGTATTGCTATTTTTTAATTGTTTCAAGAATATCTACATGTTTTTCCACTCTTTCGAGCGTCTGTGTGTAGGTACATGTGCAACTGAGCAAAGGCAATTTTGAAGGGGGATATTAGAGATGGATGGATTACGAAAATCTCTTAAAGAGGGACAATCCATCATGCACGCTTATTAGGCACACACTCTGATTCTCAAATGGCATTTTCTCTATCATATCTGCTGTCACCCTGATACCATTCAGTCATTCAGCTCAGCTGGGTTGTTCTTCACCACAGCCTCTTTCTCGCTCTTAACTCCCTTTTTCTCTTCACCCCCGTTTTTTTCCCTCCTTCTTCCTTGCTCATGACTTTGCGCAAACTGCGAGCCATTCAGGTTGCCTTGGTAATGTTAATAGGATTAGGAATGGCTTATGCATATCCACCATCCCGTGTCTGGGCATTGATTAGAGCAAAACAGTCGCCTGCACATCCTTCCTGCAGCACACCGCCCAAGTACAAACACTCTGCAGCGTATGATGTGGTCCTCAGCTTGGCCCCCCCTCAGTGCTGCCGCTTTTTTATGTGTCAAATTGTCCCTGGGCTTGTACTTCACAGACAAGAAGATTAAAGTTTCCCTCGTGTTCCCTCAACTCTTCTCGCTGCATTCTAACTTTAAAATCTCCCCTCCACTGAGCTGAACTCCTTCTTCCTACTTACAGCACAGGATGTGCTTACCTATTTAAATAATCATACTCAGTTTGGGGTCTTGCCACGGTGCTTAGCTAAGTCCCTTCTGTCTGTGTTCCCCAGGATTACGACCTGAGTCAGCTCCAGCAGCCGGACACGATAGAGCCCGATTCCATCAAGCCGGTGGGAATCCGCCGTCTAGACGAGAGGCCCCTCCACCCTGAGCCACAGTACCCAATGAGGTCGGCAGCACCCCACCCCGGAGACATCGGAGACTTCATCAATGAGGTAAAAACATCAGCCAGTAATGTTGTTAAAATCTAGCATTGTTTTGCAGGGAGGCGTAAATCAAATCCAAGGATAAGAGCTGAAATAAAAGGATCAGAGATCTCGCAAAGCTTGAATTTCATTTCCAAGCTGACTGATTTTCTTATAATAAACTTGTCTAAATAAACAATTTGGCTCATATGACTGAGCATCAAGGAGTTGCTCGCTCCCTTGTAGTTGACAGAGGAGTACTTTAAATTGAATCAGTCGTTATGAGAATTGTTTTCATCTTTTCACAGCAGAAAGTTGAAACTTTTCTCATTTCAGAAATATCCACTCAGACATGTATAAAGCCCAAAAAGTACATGATGCTAACTCACTTGGATATAATTGTTTTTCTCCTCACTTTCTGCCAAAGTGGAGTTATAGATGTGTCAGCATAGAAATAGGAGATGAGAGAAGCAATACATTGGCTTTCTATCGCAGTGAACTGTTCGGCGTGCCCTCGTTTGCCTCGGGCCATCATTGACTCCAGCATGAAGGGAGAATGTAAAATGAAAAGAGCAGTCATATATTTTTCACAAGCTCCAACAGACAAGAGTTTCACAGCATTACAAATGGAGTTCTCCCCTAGTTTTTTTGGATGGTGCCCATGTTTTTAGATTAGAGCTTGCTCTCACTGCTCTGCCCCCGAACATCTATCTCTCAGATCCCTTTACTCAGGCACCTCTTATTTTAATCTCACCGTGAGCCATGTTACTTGTCGTAACAGCTAATACGTGGTGAAATGTAATAGTCTGTGCTGTCCCGCGAGAAGCAGTCTGACAGTTTAAACCATTCTTGATCACCTATTTTTTTTCTGTTTTTTTTTTAAAACATATCATTTTATAGTGCTTGCAAGACCTTTGAGACATTTCCGAGCGCCCTGACCTAGAAAATGCTGTTTTTAGTTCAAAATTTGACTGCCACTAAAGCTCAGTCATGGTAGCTTCGGCATGCACATGGAGCTGGAATCCGACCTAACTGATAGGGCTATCTGCCAAAGGAACCCTGCTCCAGCGAGGGCTGGGGGAGGGGAAGTGTGTCTGATCTCCATCCTGAATGGTCTGCACATGCCCCAGGAGCTTGTGTCTCCTAATTAAATTAGATGGGGAAAAAAAATAGAAATAGGTTTAGCAGAAGGACTTTAACTTGACAATCTGACAAACAAAGATCTATTACTGAACTCCTGGTCTGTTCACACAGAGGAGGAGGGGTTAGTTTAAATACATTAGCATCAACTTCAAATGACCTTTGTTGTTCACAGGTGGGATGGCTCTCCACAGAGGGACGCAAACCTTCGATGATTGCTTTCAGTGTTTTACACTGAGCTCGGCAGGGTTAGGTGTGCCTGGAGATTACAGTGGATTGATTGCACATCTCTCTGCTAACCGTGGCGAGTTCACCATTTTACTAAGAGTGGTTATTATCTTCGGTGCGGTGTATGACTCAAGTTAACAATGAAATTACAGTGAGTTCTGTGATTGACTAACCTTATGAAACTGCCAATGGGGTTGTGGTTGTAGATGGAGGGGGCTATAACCAGCAGAGCGATTAAGGTTGTAATTGTAATGAACGATCCATCTGTCATATTTCCCACAAAATTATCAGCACCACAGCCCTGAGCAAATACTTAAGAAAAAGCTAACAAGTGGAAAATAATCGCTAAGTGCCCGGGCACTTTAATTCAATACATCTTTTTATTTGAGAGCGTTTCAGCGCTGTAATGGCAGTGCGGAGGAAACTATAAGTCTTCGACAAGTTCCCAGCGAGCTGATGTCTCGTTTCTCTGCGTTATGTTGCTCCACTTTATTTTTAATTCATTTATTATTTTGTTGGGTGTCCTCAGTTCCGGGGGGGGTTAAAGGGAGAAGCGAAGCCCGGATCCAAATGGTTCATGGCCAAAGTGCATCTCAACTCCTAGATTGGCAATCCATCAACTCTCCCAAGTCCCGTTAAGGAAGGAGGCTAGAAATCAATAACAATCCATGAGGACTTTTCACACCGGTGTGAGGATTTCTGGGAATGTCAAACATGATCTTGAAAGTAGAACCACTCCCACCAGCACTGCAGGCTTCACCATAACATAAAGAGGCACTTGCCACAGTTAGGCTTAATGTTTAGGCCACATTCACATATAAAATCTTACAAATATTTTGATCTGTTGATAGGCGACCACGTATCAGTGCAGGAGTTGTACTCCCTGTGTGAAGCCAGAGGAGTGTTAGTTGGGGGAAGGGGACATGGAACTGTCATCTGAGGCTACTGGCCATGCTCAATCTTGGCTTTCAATCAAGCCAGCAGCCTAGAAACATCAGGAGAATCCCAATGAAAAAACACAGAGGAAACACACAGGAACAGTAGAGCCTGATTAATCCAGACAAGAACCTTATTTCCTGAACAAATGCAGTGGGAGCGACTGACTGTTTTTAGTACAGCCGTTTGTGTGCAGCAGTAGGTGTGAGAGAGCTATTTTTACGTGACTCACTCCTGGTTGGAGACAGTGTTTACCTTCTCTGATTCTAACTCTGATTTTATTTCTTTTTTTTTACAGGGACTCAAGGCAGCAGACAATGACCCCACCGCTCCTCCCTACGACTCCCTGCTAGTGTTCGACTACGAGGGCAGCGGCTCCACAGCTGGCTCCCTAAGCTCCCTCAACTCCTCCAGCAGCGGGGGTGACCAGGACTACGATTACCTCAACGACTGGGGTCCTCGCTTTAGAAAACTGGCAGACATGTACGGAGGAAGTGACGACTAGGACACACAGTCACTCCCTGAAAGATATAAAGATGAGAGAGAAAAAAAATGAAGAAAAGGAAAGATTTCCTGTTGATGGACATGGACAGCTGATATTCCCTGAGAGAGAGAGAGGTAGAACCATGACAGAAAATAAACAAAAAAAATAAACATTGATTCAGAATTTTTTTCAAAAAACAACCAACCTAGGCTTATTGTTGTAGTCTACGCATACATATGCTTGTTGAAAGCTTAGGCATAGACTGTGGTCCAGTTACGGAGGAAGGGGGAGGGAACACTGGTGGACTGTCACCATTCAGATTGTTGGTATTGAATGCGCTCAGTTACACTTGAATTTCACAGTACAGAAGCACTGGGATATAATGTGCCTTTTTGTACATTTTTTTGGATCTAAATGATTAGTTTTATGTTCAAGGCTTTAATGGTACTGACTTTTGGAGTGATTTCAAACAAAGTATGTTACACTCTGGTATGCTTCTACATGCTTTTTTTTTTCTTTGGTTACAAAAATGCTCCTGTTTGTTGAGGATTATTTAAACGAACCACGGCGATGAAGAAATGAAGGATCATTTGTTAGTTTGGTTGGAAAAGGAAAAACAATTATGAGCAACACTGTACAGTATGCTAGACTTCTAGACTTTCTCACTAAAAAAAAAAAATTAAAAAATTATGCAGCTGGTTGCAAATAAAGGGAGTTATGAATCATACTTTTGTAGCAGCTTTTTTGTTTTCTCTCTTTTTTTTTTTTTTTGAAGTGTTTTTTTTTTGAAGTGATGTAGTATTTTACAAAAATGACAAAAAAACCTTTTTGGTCTAATCTATGTACACTTCATTTGCCTTAGTCATCATCTGGTATTTTCAAGTTTTACTTCACTGTAAAAAGATAAGATAATGTGTACATAATGTTTTTTTTTTCTTTATCCTTTCTTTTGATGTAGTATATGAAGAAGTGCAAAAAGTTCCAAACTTGTAAATGTATAATTTGAACTACAAATTCAAGTTTTTTGCATGTTTTTATCTTTTCATGACAACAGAAAGGAAAAAAAAAATTGTTGTTTCCCAAATTTATTTACAAAGTGGAAAGAAAAAAAAATAAAAATCTGGGTGACATTAAATGTGTAGAAGTTAAGAGAGTTTTTTGTAAGAAAAAAAAAAGAAAAAAAACACACTTAAAAAAAAAAAAAGTAATTAAAGTAGTGATCTTGTCAGCACAACTGTTGAATTTGTACCAAAAAGGGGTGGGGGTGGGATCTGATGCTCGGCACTAATTATGGACTTAGCTTTAAGACTGGAAAAAGGTGTTGGACTTAAGCTTTGTGGATAACCATGTGTACTGGAACACAAATTATACATCTCTGACCCCAACCTTCCAAATAAAATGCTAATTTTGGAGCTAAAAACTGCCTCTTTATTTGTTTTTACTGAAACTCAACATTGTTGCAGAGGCTTAATTAGATTGCGAATTATGTAAGCTATCTCAAAGGACAATACCGTTAAACAAAACCAAAAATAAATAATAATTCTACAACATTCTGCCAGAAGCGAGAATTAAATCATTTAAATCCTTATTTATTTGTTTCTTGCACATACATATAAAATCAAATCGCTTAAGGCCAATATAAGGCCATAGATGATAAGTTGTGTGGCTAGAAGGCTACACGCTAAACAATAAGCTCATTCTGGAACACTGTGTGTGTCCCTAAAGCAAGTCAAGGTCAAAGGCTCATGGCAAACTCAAATCCATCCAGCACCTCTCTGCCATCAGGGATTTGTACTGTTGAGTACTGTAGGTCAGGTTGGACTTGACCTCAAAATGAAGAACGCCTCCAAAAACTGCCTCTAGGGACTCTGCGTGTATCTTGACTCCGGGGACATTTGGGAGGATGAACAAGAACAGCTGTGTTTGTGTGTGCGTACTCTACGTGGGGGTTGCGGCAGTAACGATGTGTTCAGTTGTCACGTGCGAGTCGTTTGGCCTTCACCTGCCTTTCGTTTCCACTCCCTCCTCTATTGCATTGGGACTTGTAATTCACAGCCACCATTTGCCAAGTTGAATAGATGTGGACATGGCTTATTAATTCAACCAAATTAGACAGGAGCGAGTTTAGTTTTGTAGTCGTCGCACAAAGCACAATGAATGTCTGTTAGAGAATAACCAGTGAACCGTACCTGGCTTTTGTTTTTCACTTGGTGTAATCAGTGTGCTGATCTGTGTTAATCAGTTCCACATCCTGTACCTCTTAGCAGTCTTTCATATATCCTGCGCGAGCCATGGCGTTATTCTTGCAGACCTCAAATGACCTTGAGTGGTGTGTATCATTTATCTTGCTGTATGCATAACCCTGCCCTCCATTTGCCAGAAGCAACATAAAATTTTACAGTGCCCGGTCAGATGAAATGTTTAACGATGAACTGCCTGACCTCAAAGTGTTGTTTCATCTGCAACGGAATAGAATTTGCTTTTCCAAATTACTCCCTTTAACTTTCAGGTTTTTTAGCCAGATGGCTGGTGGGGTTTTTTTTTCTGTATATCCCTTTGTTTCTGCTTTCCTGATAGAGGGCTTACACCACTTAAACCTTTGGTTAACTGTTTTCTTTACTTTGATCTCGAGCAGGGACAGATGTGGTTAGTGAATCAACGTCTTAAAAGGGTTTTCATAAAATCCTTTTGATGGCTCTGATGTGCCCCAACTGTGTATCCATGGTTTTTCAATCCTTAAAAGAAAAAAAAGAAAAAAACTCATTTGTTTCCTATAAAATAAACAGTCCAAAAGTTCTGACTCATCTGCTCTTTCTATATATTTTGGTAGGAAATTAGGGAATGGGAACAGCTATTTATTGAAACATGTGCAAAGATACCTAGAAAACCACATAAAAGGTAAAAGTAAAGTTTGGACAATACTAACAAGCTTAAAAGTCAATATTTGGTATGACCACCTTTATTATTCAGCATACCCTGAACTCTCCTTGACATGTGTTGTCGCAATTTATTTAAGTAGTTCTTTGGAATAGTTCTCCAGGCTCCAAGGACATTCAAAGCTCTTCTTTGATGGCTGATTTTTGTTCTGTTGTCTAACCCTAACCCTTTAATAATGTTGAGCTCAAAAATCTGAGCAGGCCAATCGATTTTATTTTGTTCTATCCACATGTGCTTTTGCTGTACTGGCAGTGTGTGGTTTCATGCTAAAAAATGAAGCCATAGCCAATCAGATGATTTCAAGATGATGCTGCATGGTACATCAAAATCTGACCATCCTTATGTGTATTTGCAATTTAATCAATTTTGACAAGATCCCCATCACTGTGGGATCATCTTGAAATGCATTCCTAAACCATGACAGAACCTCCACCACGTTTTACAGATTGCTGTAGATACTCCCTGTTGTACTGATCTCTTGACGTTCCTCCGTGCATACTGTCTGAATTTGGATTCATCACTCCATTAGACCCGTTGCCACTGATTTTCAAGCTAGTTCTATGTTCTATTCAATTCAATTTTATTTATACAGCACCAAATCACAACAAAAGTTGTCTCAAGGCTCTTTATATTGTAAGGTAGACCCTACAGTAATACATACAGAGAAAAACCCAACAATCACCTGATCCCCTATGAGCAAGCACTTTGGCGACAGTGGGAAGGAAAAACTCCCTTTTAACAAGAAGAAACCTCCAGGTAAGGGAGGGGTGGCCATCTGCTGCGACTGGTTGAGAAGGACGGCAGGATAAAAGACATGCTGTGGAAGAGAGACAGAGATTAATAACAAGTATGATTCAGTGCAGAGAAGTCAATGTTGTTTTGCATTACTCAAAATCTAAATGTATTTCTCTGCGTTAATAATTTGACAAAATCCCCAACATCCCTGGCTGAAATGCAGCCCCAAACCATGACAGACCCTCCTTTGTGTTTTACAGATGACTGCAGATCTTCACTGCTATGGATCAACTAAAAGGCTAGATGCATATCTCTGGAAATAAAGTCTTTGCTCCTCAAAGACATGACTTTTACATAGTATTCATCTGTTGTAGACAGTTTTTTTTTAGGCCTGCTACTTCTTCATTAATCCTGCACTTGTTTAGTTTCCTAATAATTCTGAAGGGGACACTGTGGACTTAGATATACCAGATATGTCAGGTTATGGCTAATAGCTCGTTGGAAGTCACCAAAGACCTATTAGCCAAAATACTATTTTACACCTGTCAGACTGTGTTATTGTGTTTTTGTGATAGGCTACCAGTAACAGAGTGCCTGAAGACACAATTTAATATTGGTTCCATGGTAAATTGTCTCTTATGTGTAGCCACTGATTCATACCTTGATTCAGTTGCCTTTTTTATGGTTGAATGAATAATAGTTAAGTGTTAATTTGCTTCAAAAAACAACAAACATTCCTCTGCAAATGGTAAAGACATAATTACTCACTGAATAAATGAGCTGGTTGCTTTACTTGTTATATTACCTTTTTTTTTTTTATTAAAAAAAATTACCTGAAATTCCTTGCCACATAATTATCAGTTAACAATAAAACTGTGGCTACACTTATACACATGTCCATATCCTAATGAGGACACACAATCTTTTTTTGTTTTTTTAAGTATATATGTATGAAAATAAAGCTGGCAAGACAAAGCAAAGATGAAAACCAAATAGACAAAGACCAAATGGACTTCAAAGCAAACACTACAATGATGCTACTGTAGAAACATATACAGGTATAAATGGAGGCCGCAAGCCTGACTGCTCATTACTGCCTTTCTTGCCTGTAGTGATGGGAATTCCGGCTCTTTTTAGAGAACCGGCTCTTTCGGATCGGCTCACTAAAAAGATCCGGCTCTTTCGGCTCCGAACCGGCTCTTTAGGTTGTTTTCTTGCTTTAATTAATTTAAAATAATTTATTTATCAAAAACAATATAAAATTATGCACAAAAGGAACTACTAATGTGAAAAAATGGTTTTATATATTTTTATATATCAATATATACGGTGGCCCATAGAGACAAAGCATGTACAAACTCCAAAAACCACGTGTTTTGGAGTTTGTATGTGCTTCGGAGTTTCTACGTGTTTGGACATCAAAGTATACCCCAGTTGAAATTTTAATCACAGGCCACTAAATCTAAAGTTATGGTAAAATAATATATATATGTGTGTGTATTAGTGCTGTCAGTAAATAAAAAAATTCACTAATTA
>VUQR01014504.1:3179-14390 GCA_015108515.1 Hemichromis elongatus | reverse complement strand
ATATTTGCCATTTACTCTCTGAATCCATTTGTCTTCTCATTCCAAAATGTGAGCGATGACACAAAACCGAGAAGGATATGAAAGAGAAAACATTCATGTTGTGTGATGGATGTTCTCATATTGTATTGCTACAGAGTAAATGTAAGGGCATAGAATAAAAGGTAACACTTAATATAAGATAATATTAGATAATATTGTCAAACTATTAAGCATTGGTAAGGTATTAGCAAGTACTCAATCAATTATATATAAAAAAGATATATCTATCTATGTTACTCTGAACCAACGATCACAGGTAGAATCATGATCTGTATTTATAAATGGCACACTAAGGAGGAGTAATGTTATATAAATGATGAATTAAGCACTATCAAATACCTGAATAGTCCCGTAATAGTCTGACATTATTATAAAGTGCTGCCAAATAAAGTGATATTTAAATGTGTGTCTAGACACTTAAACACTCTTACTGTTTTACAAACATGCTGGGTGCAAATAGGTATGTGTACATGCTGTGTAGTTGTAATACTAGAAAAAGCACTAAATAAATGTCTGTATGCACTGCATATACTTTGATTGTTCCAAAATGCTATTCCACAACTTTACAGCCCTAATTTGAATATGTACACAGTTGGGTAGTCCATGCTGATTATATTCTGCAGATAGTCTAGCTATTTCCATTCAGAATAGAGCAGGTCTCATTTAAGTTCCCTTTTCTGAAAACATAAAGCTTGGCGTTTCAGCTGAATTCACTGGACTATTTTGGGGAAATTCAATTCATATTAGAGATAAAGTTCTACAGTAATGATCAAAAGTGAACCTTTTGTCCAAGTACAATATTGCTTTAATCGTTCCTTAAAGCTTTTTCAGCTGTGTTGACGGTTCAACATGACAAATAGACCGTCTTCCTGCAAAAAGCTGTCCAGCTTGTGGACTATTTTGAACTCTTTCAGTAGAGTGTCATAATTCTGTTATAGCTTAAAATTGATATTCTGGCCTCTGAGATGAAATGCCAGTATTATAAACATTTTCAGTAATTATCAATTTAATTGTATTCACCAAAAACCATTTAGATGGATCACATTGTCACTGGGGAAAACGCACTACCATGAGGTAAACTCACAAATGTTTTGTGAATAGTTATTATTTAAACAGTAGTTCTGAATAGTTATTTAAAATGTTGGTTGCTTACTAGAGAGTTTTCTGCCCATTTTTTGCATCCTCTTTATATGCTGCAGTCACTAACATTAGACCAGTTTGATTTTTCTTCTTAGCTCCTGATCTTATACACGTTTTTGGACAAACAAAAGTGTCCCAACAGGATGTGCAGTACGTGGAGCCACCAGATAGTGATTAAAACCTGTGCCCGTTTGAATACCCAGAGGAATGCACCTTTTGTTGCAAAATAAAATTCTGATTGAGTCTGAGCAAAAATAGGTAAGTGGATAAATTCCTGATTAAGAAGTATGTGTTGTTCTATACCAAATAATGTACAATTTGTCAATCATGGTTCTGATCAAACTAAAATACTACAATGAAACTCAATATGAATGCAGAGGTTTAACTGGCTCGTGCGTAAGCCAGTCAAAGTTTAGCCTGCAGTTATACTAAAAGATGCAAACTGTTCTTCACTAACCTTTGACTAGATTTTTAATTAACAGCATAGAGATTAATGAATGCACCATAATAACATGGCTATCTACCTACTAACAATTAAATTAACAGTCGGTTAGCGTAAGCTTATTGACTTCACATCTCTCATTTGAATAAATATGTCACAGTATCAAAAAACCAGGATGGTGATGAGCAAAAGGCCACAGTAGTAGATTCATTGTAGTGTGTGCATCAAACTTTTATAGTTTTGCATTACTTGGAAAACTGAGGGAATGTGGCCAAAGGAGGAATACATTAAAATTTTAATCTCTAAGAGATGGTGAGAGCAGATTTAGAGAGTATTAAGATAAAGACATTAAGACAAAATCCTTCAGCAAAAAATATTTTTATCTACTTGAAAACAGCGCATCATGGCCCAGTGCAGTTGCAGCAAGTGGTCTTTATTTGTATTTATTTATTTATTCATTGTATTCAGAAGATGAGATGGAAATACCACAAATAGCATACATCTGAACTAAGTGCTGACATCATCGCTTCTATGAGTCAGTGTGATTACTATTATTATTATAAATATCAAATGAGTCGATTTAGTTCCTTTGATATTACCTTAGACATACGGGTTTACTGTATTTGTTTGCAGCATTACATAGGTAAAGTATGGTTGCATTATATAAGATCAATAATAAGTTTTGTATATGTATATTGTGTAACATCAGCGTTACAAGTAGTGTGGGCAGGAAGGTGCTACAATGGCTAGTGCTTATCACCTTATGGCAAAAAGGTCCTGTATTCTAAACTGGGTGTGAATATTAGTTGTAAAAAAAAATCCCTTTGAGCATTCATATAAAGTAAAAAGTTTAGAACATTTAGCATATCTAAACTCAGAAGGTGGTACAGTGGTTAGCACCGTGATGGTTGTGGGTTCAAAATGTTCTCTCTGGGTACTCCAGCTTTCTCAAACAGTTCAAACACATGAATAGATCTTTAATATAAAGTAACTCAATTCAATTTTATTTATATGGTACCAAATCACAACAACAGTCGCCTAAGATGCGGTAGAGACCCTACAATAACATTAAGAAAGAGATTTCCCCAACAATCATATGACCCCCTATGAGCAAGCACTTTGGTGACAGTGGGAAGAAAAAAACTCCCTTTTAACAGGAAGCAACCCCCAGCAGAACCAGGCTGAGGAAAGGGCAGCCATCTGCCACAACCAGTTGGGGGTGATGCGAGGAAAACAGGACAAAGACATGCTGTGAAAGAGAGCCAGAGATTAATAATATCTTATGATTAAATGCAGAGAGGTGTTCAAAAAAAATAGTGAGTGGTAAGGTTCAGTGAAGAGGAAACACTCAGTACCTCTTAAGAAGCTCCCAGTAGCATAGACTTACTGCAGTGTAACTAAGGGAGGATTCAGGGTCACCTGATCCAGCCCTAACTATACACTTTAGCAAAAAATAAAGTTTGAAGCCTAACCTAAAAAATAAAGAGGGGCCTGTAAGCTGAAGCTGTGCCTCCCATCCTACTTTTAAATACCTTAGGAACCACAATTAAACCAGCAGTCTGAAAGCCTGTTCTTTTGGGGGTGATGAGGTCTTTAAGATAAGATAGGGCCTAATTATTTTTGTATGGAATAACTAAACAGGATAGAATTAATGCAAGAAAAGTACATAAATATTTATAATCAGTTTACGCCTATCTTTGTAACATCTTGTTTTTTGTGGTTACTATTAAGTTTTAATTTACTTTTTCAAAGCTTGTTTCTATTTATACAGAGCCAACAATGAAACGTAAAAATAAAAAATAAAAAAATCCAACTCTCTCTTGAGAGTAACATAAAAAATTCCCAGTTTAAATCTTCTTTTCATACTTTTCTTCTACATTAACTGGCTCACTGTGTAGAGAAGTTCAGTTGTCTGAGATCATAAATGTAAAACACAAACTTTAAATTCAAATCAGGAGTAGTGCACAGAATGCCACAGGCATTATCAATCTTAACTCCAGTTATATTAATTTTTATATATAAGTTGGTTTAAAAGATGGAGTGGTTTCACCAGTATCAAATGATATCTAAGGGTTTTTTTTCATAGATGATATAGCCAGCATATGGATGAAAAGGCAAAGAAGGACGCATCTTTTTTGCGGAATCAGAATCAGAATACTTTATTGATCCCTAGGGGAAATTATTTTAGTTACAGTGCATGCAGGAAACTGAGAAATATCAAAAATTAGAGCGCTTCACCTTTACTTCACGGTCTACACATTATGCAGTCAACAAATAATACACATAGTTGTACGTTAAGTCTACTTTACATTTTGAAGATAAATCATGTCTATAGTTGTAGTACATTCCAGAGATAAAATTACTTGATAAGGCTGATTTTTTTTTTTTTATACGTTAATTTGCTTTAGACAATATTTTAGGAACGATCGTAACAATCACTTCAGCAGGTCTTGCTTATGTTCCTCTGAATATATGTTCAAAACGCCCAATAGCAGTAACCCTAATTGAAACATGTATTTCAGCATCTGATTTGTCATGGTGTGCAGTTCTGCTGCTTTAATCCCAAAGATGTTTGGTGTATTCCTTGTGCTTTGCAGCAGTATTACAGTAGTCGGCTGACAGGCAGAAGAGATGTGCTTGGTGGAGCAGTGCTGCAACACTGGTTTGCCCCACAGATTAGATCTATCGCTGACAGCCTGATCACTACAGAGACGCACAGAGGGCAGGACACAAGATGGAACAAACACATACCAGATGAAGCAGAGGCAATAAATAGCCTCTGTAGATCACTGGGTCTGTAATTATTATTATTGTTAGCATTATTTTATTTTTTTTACTTTTATTGTTGTCATTGTTGTATCATAAAATACCTTCATGTGATGCACTGTTTGTGTAAATTATTATTATCGTATATTTCATTTTCCTTTCTTACTTCCTTTATACAGGCAGTGGATTTGGAATCCATATTATTAGAGATGTCGGAAAGTCACTGCGAAATCTATTATTATGTATATTCTTTAGTGATTTATTTTGCTAACATGTAAAAGTTTTACAGTTTGAAAACAAACTATGGTTACATATCATACTACCTAAACAGCTCAAATTAATCCAATGCACAAAAAAATAGTACTCTAGAAAGGGCTATTGTTTGGAATAGACCTCACTTTGAATAGTTACTTGACTAAATATGATTATAAAATAAAATGGCAAAGTTGTGTGGGTTTGTTTGTTGTTGTTTTTGTTTTCACTTCTAAAATATATGTGTCTACTGGATGATAGAAACAATTTTAAAAAAGATTGCAAAGAGAAACTAGATGTACAAAGATCCGGTTGAATTCTATATTCTATATCTATATTCTATATATTATTCTATCTGACCATTGCACTAAGCATAAATATTATTACCTCTTAAAGTGTAGCGGCAACTACCCATCTTCTCTTCTGATCTATTAGGAGGCCACCACTGTATTTTACCTCGTCGCATCGCTCAGCCTAAGCGTCACTGCCGTATGGTTTCAGCAAAACCCTACCCTTCGTTTAGTCCCACTATTTCTCTGTTAGTTTATTATACATACTGACAGCACGTTTGTTCATCTGTTATTTGCATACTGCATGTCTATCAGTAAAAAGGGCTTTTATATTACTTCAGTTGCTGACAAGAACTTTAATATTTTTTATGTCAGTAATATATCTGGCTGCTGACTTAGTTTAGGGTTGTATTAAATGTATCTAACAAAATTTGACGTGTTAAATTAAAGCCAGAGACTGTAGATCTGCACACCTAATAATGGAAACCCCGTGAAACTGCAGACTTTGCTTTGAATCTTTGCTTCTGCGTGCAGTTTGTTTTACCTGATTGTTTTTGCACAGATCAGCCCACATGCTTGTGCCGTCTCCTCCGCGCATCAGGACGTGGTAAGCGAAAAAATAAATCCCAGGGATGGAACACGTGAACTTTCCGGTGGTTGGGTCATAGTGGTTTCCCAGGTTTGTCACCACGTCGTCAAACTTGAGTACTTCGTAACCCTCGTGCTGTTTTTTCAGCCCTGCGTAAAAAGCAATCTTGGGTACGGTGCTGTAGGTGGCCGCGCTAATAGCACTTGCTGCACCGCTCGGTCCAGGAGGACCCGGTAAACCGGGTCTACCAGGTTCACCTCTTTCACCAGGTGGTCCGGCTGGGCCGGGTGGTCCCGGTTCACCTGGAAATCCCCTTGGCCCTGCTTTACCCGGACGGCCCGGTTCTCCTTTCGGACCTTGGATAAAAGTGGGTAAAGACTGCATTAGGCTGTTGTCGCGGACGGTATCGGATGTGGCAGTGCTGGTTGGAGATTTGGTGCCGTATGGGTCACACACCATTCTACATGTACCGAGCATCTCGTAGTGTGCAGCTGTCCCCGCTGAGCTGACCAGAACCGGGATGAGAATGACCAAAACCAGTACCATAACGACCCCCAGGACCCCCGCCGCCACCAGCCGCTTCCTGCCGACCAGCCGCGTCAGCGCAGGACGATCCGGTTGTCTGCTTTTAGGTGAAATTTTGCTGGCTAGGTAGCAGACCCTTTTAAAGAAAAAAATGTAGCACAGCTACACTTTTTTTGCTAATGTTAATTAACTTTTAAAGTACAGCCCCCCTCCCCTCGGTATCCTCACCTCTCCCCTCTCCACACTTTTTCTGCTGATGCACTGATTATTCAAGTCTCTCAGAAAGTTGGTCCATTTAAAATTCTGCGATTTCCCAAACCGTGTGATTTAGCATCTCCAATACGCTCTCCAACAGAGATGCGAGGTCTGCCCCTTTTTGATCCACAGACCCCAAACTGAAGGTGAATCGGGATCAGTTAAAGCGTCTGTAGGGTGCTCTAAGAGTCCACGCAGAAGTGCCGGGGAGGGGGGATGTTTTGTTATCCAATAGGAATAGGGAAGGTTGTTTGAAGAAAAGAAACACCAGATTTTTTTTCTTTCTAGATCAAATGTAATCCAGAGATTTCTCATTTGCCTTCTGTTTAGTCTGCTCTGAAAATGTCATTAATTTTATCTAGTCAAAATATTTCTCCATAACCCAGAGAATAAAACAGCAGCTGTACAAGCTTGAGAAAGAAATATTCCTTAATTACCATTTTAATAAACATTCGATTTAATTTGTTAAACACATAATTCATAGAATTAGATAACAGAATGTAATAATTTGAAGTTTGGGGAGCTCTTAATGTCAGAAACATTTAATCATGATTTAAAATCTAAAGATCTTTTGTACACTTGTTTAACCCACCTTTTACCAGATTTTATATCATGTGAATATTTTGTACATTTTCATTTTGTTATATTTTTAGGTTTTTGATATTTAGTGGTCAACTATAATATAATAATTTAAACATTTAAGTAATTTGAACAAATTTAGTTTGAGATGTCTCTTTTTTACTTTTTCTTCAGAGCTTCTTAAGTAGAACTGATATTTGCATTGATACATTTATTATAACAATGTATGAATCATGAAGGGACTTTATAGTCATAAAATTAAGTACAATTTTTCTACTCTCATGTTGTCACGTACAGAATCGTGTGTATCACATACACTCACCAGCCACGGTATTAGATGTCTGCTCACCTGCTTGTTAACACAAATACCTAATCAGTCAATCACATGGCAGCAATTCAGTGCACTTAGAGACAACCTGCTGAAGTGCAAACTGTGCTTCAAAATGAGGAAGAAAGGAGATTTAAGTGACTTTGAACATGGCATGGTCGTTGATGCCAGACGGGCTGATCTGAGTATTTCACAAATTGTTGATCTACTGGGATTTTTCCACACAGTCATCTGTAAGGTTTACAGAAAATGGTCTGGAAAAGAGAAAATATCCAAGAAGCTGCAGTCTCTTGCCTTGTTGGAGTCAAAGGTCAGGAGAAAATGGACTGACTGCATCAAGCTGATAGGACGGCAACAGTAATGGAAATAACCACTTATACAGATAGCATTAATAAATGTAGTTTAGCTCTGAGCAACCTGTTTTCCTAAGCCTGGTAGATTCTTTGACTAAGCGCTGTTTCACCAGGGGGAAGTCTGTGCTTCATTCTCCACTTTGAGAAAAATTTAGGTTCTCTGTTGAGTGGTAAATATATTAGTTCATTATATAGAGCTCGTTCACCTGCATGAAAGCACTTTTTTTTTGCTTCCCACCATTTTATGACAAATGTTAAAGTGGTGGCCTCTTGTCATAGCGCCAAACAAGCCCAAGACCATCACATTACAACCATATTATACTGTCAGTATGATGTTCCTTTTCTGAAATGCTGTGTTACTTTTATGCCAGATGGACACATAAATTCCCAAAAGTTACACTTTTGTAGCTGCAGTGTTAGATTACATAAATATATGTAATGACATTTAAAAATTAATAGTGAAACTGGACTAATAGTAAAATGATTGAACACTCCATGATTTGCACCATTTTAGTGCCTGTTGTTTTGAGTGTCTGTAGGCTTGTGAATCCTCCCGGGTGCCCTGCTTTCACATACAATTATTAGGCAAGTGGGTATTTTGGTATTTTGGCCATAGCTTAATTTTTACGCATATTGTCCAACTTCAAGCTGTATAAAATTGAGTGCTTATTGGATTTAAGTATAGCAGGTGATCAGTATTTACGTAACGAGTGAGATTGTAACTGGATCAGTAATGGACACAGAGCTCCACTTCATCTCAGATGCCAGCAACGTGGAGGTGGGGTACAGGTATGGGCTAGTATTATTAAAGATGAGCTGGTTGGACCTTTCCGGGTTGAATAGGCCTGAAAACCAACTCCAAAACCTACAGCCAGTTTTTAGAAGACACTTTCTTCAAACAGTGATTCAGGAAGAAGTCTGCATCTTTTAAGAAGACCATGATTTTTATGCAGGACAATACTCCATCACATGCATCGAAGTACCCCACTGCATGGCTAGCCAGTAAAGGCCTTAAGGATGAGAAGATAATGACACGGCCCCGTTCCTCCCCTGACCTAAACCCTATTGAGAATGTGTGGGCCTTGCTTAAACGGGAGATTTACAGTGTAGGGAAACAGTCCACCTCTCTGAACAGTGTCTGGGATGCTGTGGTTGATGCTGCACAAAAAGTTGATCATCATCAGATCAAGAAACTGACAGACTCCATATATAGAAGGCTTGTGACAGTTATTGAAAAGAATGGTGGCTATATAGCTCACTGATTTTTTATTTTTTTTGACATGTCAGAAATTTTTAAATATGTACATTTAGAGTTGTTTTATTATTCTCAATTTAACACTTGCAAATAAACTAGTGAGATGGGAAAATGTTGGGTTTTTTCAATTAGTTGCCTAATAATTCTGCACACCAATAGTTGCCTAATAATTCTGCACATAAATATATATATTCTGTTAAAAACAAAACCTCACTTTTACATTTTGGATTGAGGGAGCACTGTCCTTAATCCAGAATGAAATTAATCCTTAAAAATACAACTTGCCTAATAATTGTGCACAAAGTGTAATTTTAGCCATTCCTCACACCTCTGAATTCTGATTCTCCTCCTTTAGAACAGTCTTGCTGAGTAACCTTTTCAGCTTCCACTTGATTACAGAACTGTGCAGTCAAGAGATTCAATTCAATTCAATTTTATTTATATAGCGCCAGATCACAACAACAGTCGCCTCAAGGCGCTTTATATTGTACAATAGTACATACAGAGAAAACCCAACAATCATATGACCCCCTATGAGCAAGCACTTTGGCAACGATGGTAAGGAAAAGCTCCCTTTTAACAGGAAGAAACCTCCGGCAGAACCAGGCTCAGGGAGGGGCGGCCATCTGCTGTGACCGGTTGGGGTGAGAGAAGATCTATAGATATTTTCAGCAACAACTCAGAAGTGCCTTGTCACACATGTTTCTAGTATTCACACCCAAATGTACATATTAAATTTCAATCAGCTGTCTCGTGGGTCACATGAGGAAATGATGATATAAAATTAGCTGGTATAAAATTAGCTTCTTGTTCTTCTTCTTGTCTTCATAGGCTTCAAAAATTCCACTTTTCAAGATTCATTGAAAGTAAACTGTAAAGGCAACAGGGGCTATGTTATCTACCATGGAAAATTGATCCTGGGTGAGGGACCAGACAAAGAGTGATTCAGAAGAGTCCTGTGAGTAAACACCAAGGGAACAGTTCACCCTGCCTGGGATAGGATAGGGCCCCCCCTGTAACCAGGCCCAGGAAGGGTGCCCGAGGGTGAGCATCTGGTGGCTGGGCCTTATTCCATGGGGCCCAGCCAGGCACAACCCGAAAAAGGGACATGGGTCCATATTCCCGGAGGCCCACCACCCACAGGAGGTGCCATAGGGGTTGGGTGCATTGTGTGCCGGGCGGCCAGGAGCGGAGGCCCTGGCGGACCAATCCCCAGCTACCATGACTGGCTTGGGAATGGATAAAAATAATACTATTATGAACAGTGGCTAAAACAAGCACTGTCCTTGGTACTGAGGAGTGATCATTCAGTATGTGCCCGCACAGTAGCACAATAGTTAAGATACTGGTTTCAAATCCATGCTCTCTCCAGGTACCCTGGCTTATTTCCACAGTCCAAAAAACTGTCCAGGTAACTTGGATCAAAGATATGACTACATCATGATCAAATCTTTGACTAAGCTCTCTTTCAAGTGCTGGACTTAATTCTCCACCCTGAGACAGATTTGGTTTCTTTGATCAAGTGTTTCTCAGTTCCTACTATCTGGTGTGATACCTTTGGCAGCGGTAAAAGCTGAAAACCTAGTGCCACACTAAGTATGTGTTGATGAAAAAACAATGAAAGTGAATTGTCACTTTAAGAAGTTCAAAGTAACCTTAATTTTTTCCAGTGAGTGTTTTTTTTACTGGCCATCATTTTATGTCAAATGTAAAAGTGTTGGCCTCACAGTGATGTTTAGCTTCTCTGCAGTCAAGCCACATAAGTGGCTTATCAGTGCAGAAGAACATTGGAATAAGCATAAAAAACAAAGTCAAAGCTTTGGTACATAATTTTAGTTGCTTTAAATATTTTCTCTGTAGTGATGTTAAGGCAAGCAATAAATCTCCTTGCAAGCAATCTTGACGCACTGCACATAGACAAGAAAGCTTCATTTACACATCTGTGAACACATAAACATGAATTGTATATCATAAGGATGCACCCATAGCTGGACTGGCCATTGGGCATACTGGGCATTTGCCCGGTGGGCCGATGGTGATTTTTCATTTTTATGGGCCAATATTTTTATTTAATTGTTTATTTATTATAAACAATGAAAGGTGGTGGATTGACCAAAGTTTCATGATCGACTCTGGGCTGGACCAATTACAGCCAAGGAGTTCGAATGCACCCTCCCCTCTGAAAGTAATGTTATCGCAGACAAACAGAAGCAAATAGTATTGAGGCGAAAACAGTCGCAATTCGTCCCGTAGTCAGCAAAAATGAAAAACACAAAGCTGGATTTATTCTGTCTTCTTCTCTCACCCCCCCCCTCCCCCGCCCCCCCTCTCCTGGTGATACTTCAATCATGAAACTGATCAATGATCAGCTGATCGGCTTTTCTCTCTTGTTTGTCGC
>VUQR01014503.1:0-10740 GCA_015108515.1 Hemichromis elongatus | reverse complement strand
TCAGTTATTTTAAAAAAAAAAAAAAAAAAAAGTCCTCAGAATGGCAACAAAAGACCCCCTATACCACCTTCACCCCAGCTCCCCATTTCCATTTTGTTTCATGTTACTTATCCAGTGTTGTGTCTGTTGTGACTGATGGCTGTTCTGCTTTGTATGGGGTAAACACTGCCTCCACTTTCAAATGAATGTGCCAAGTGGAAACCACTGGGATTGAAAAATGAAGCCAACATGGAAGTGCCAAAAACTGCAGTTCCTCTAATGGCCACTTCAGCCTGGCTTCAAAGAGAAAGTCAGTCCCCATAGACTCCTGTGTTAAAAGGCCCAATTTTAGAGCTTCGAAAAGAGAGTTTACAGTCTAGTACGAAAAGTTAGTTTTATCCTATAATAATAGTGAATAGTTTCCCCATTGTTAAAAAAAATACAGTGGGTGAAGTTTGCAGCAACTCATCGATTCAAATCCTGGTAAAGTTTTAATTCTTGGATATGTCAGCTTTCGCTGACAGATGTCACTTACAGTTGGTAGCTGCCTGCCAGACTTCACCTCTACTAAATTAAATAATGAAATGTTTGTGACAGTAGTTCCTTTTGGATCATTTTAAAAAGAAGCCTCTGTTTCAGTTTTAGGGACTGAAATTCTGTGATTTTATTATTTTAATACTTAATAGTAATTACTAGATATGTCTATTTGGGTACTGCACTTGTACAATTACAGATGTGTTTTTTTTTTAGCTAGCATAACTTGACTTAGCATGCTATTCTATCATCCAAGTATAGTAACTTTTGGCTAAAAAAATATCAACATGGCAGCAGACAAAATGCTAACAACGAGGCTTCAAATAGACATATGTCAGCATGTTTCCCCCATAAGCTTTACAAACATGGTCTGCTAACCAAGCTTGTTAGCATTAGCTGATAACTTAAACTTGTTCCACTCATCCAAATACTGTAACTTCTGGCATGACTGCAGATAATGCAAGATGCTAAATACATATATGTCAGTGTGTTGCAGCCATACAGTTTACAAATAAAGTTTACTAACAAAGCTTGCTACCATTAACTATCTACCACTCATTTATCTCTTGCAAATACTGTAGCTTTTGGCTCCAGAAAGCCAACATGGCAGCAGCCAAAAAAATAATGCTAACATGTCAAAATACAAAGGTATTGTTATGGTCATGGTATTTACATGCATCTTTTTCATACAGTCGCACAGAAGAGTGGTCCAAGAATGGAGACACACCACCAACTATAAATTACTGCAAATGGAAAAAATCTTGTTTTTACTTCTGTGGTCCTGACTTGTCCATTTTGGGTGTTCTATGTGCCCATACAGTGAAAATAATAGGACTCCCACATCCGATGCCAATTTTCAATTCATGCATATGCACATTTTAAAGTCCTGTTTAATGTGAGCACAGCAAAACCTTCCCCTTCTGCTGATGATTTTGAACACAGTAATCCACGGGACATAAATAATTCTACACAGTGCATATAGGACATCCAACCGAGGTAGAAGCAGGAAAATCATATTTTGAGAAGAGAGAGACGGATTATGTTCTAAAAATTCTGTTGCTGAAAGGACCAGTTCAGTGCAAAGTGATGGAACATGCTAGTGAATGTATACGTTAACCAAGAGAAAAACAAGAATACAGAAATTATATCAGCCTTCTGGTCGACCACTGGCAGAAAGTAAAGGTGAACATTAGCACTACAACTTGAAGGCTGTGAAAACCGGGGTGAGATTAAGTAACATTTGATCATCCTGTACCTGTAAAGTCTCAGAAAGAAATAATACCTTTTCCCCCTTATCAAACTTGGTGAGAGGATGAAAAAATACAAATAAAAATCATGAATGACGGTGGTAGTGAATTCCAAGACTAGATCACGTTACAGTGATTGCTAAAAAACATGATGCACCTGCTTGAAAACCACAACGTGTAAAGTCAACAACACAATAACCATCATCAGTATTCATCAGGTGGGCACTCGAGTGGAGCGGCTCATTTGCAGTAAAGTGCCAAAGTGTGGCCTCACTTTGCACTCCCTCGGGCTGCTATTAAGAGTGATGAATTCCACTTTTCTGTCAAATTTAAACATTTTCTAATGTGTTTGAATGAAACCTCCACCAAGGTTGAGATCAGTTCTTTGTCAGTTAACAATCTTGTTTTTACTATAGACTTCTCTCAAAATCTGCCTTAGTCTATAACACAGACTGTGCTTTCCTTTTTGTTTCTTCAGTTCAATTTACCTGAAAATGAAGGTGCCTCACAGGTGTTTGATCTTAAAAATGTTTTAGTCTTCAAAGGATCATTCGAAAATGTTCTCTTACCAAAATGAATTCCATTCAGGTCAAAGACAGTAAGACGGACACTGTTGATCTTCAATTCAATAAGGAGAGATCATTTGGGAGAATTGAACATGATTTATTTAGGTAGAATAATTATTTAATCTATTTGGCAATTACACTCCAATGACCCATCGTAGCAGAACAGAATCCCAGCAGTGATAGGAGTCTAGACGGTGGTGGTGGTAAAGATGAAAAAGGATGCTCGGATGGAGTTTTGAGTGACTCAGGTGAAGAGGAGATGGAGAGGAGGTGGGTTAAGCGGAGGCTGATTGGCTTAAATGAATGAATGATGTCAGCACTGAGTTTGACAGGGTGGTAAAGTGGAAGTGATGTAAAGAACACACTAGAAGACAAATGTCCAGGAAAGCAGGCAGATGACTTATTACAAATTTTCCTTACTGAACTTATGCATAAGCTTCATTAAATCTGTTGAACTTACACATAAATGTATTAGTTGGTAGCATGTTGTAGAATCTCCCTACCTTTCCAAGTGAAAAGCTAGAAGCAAGCATCAACACCCAGCACAAAACAGAGCAGATATCAATAACAATGAGTAAAAAGATGATTGTTACCCTGAAAAGTGGAGCTGGAGTAGCGGTGGGTTGCAAAACAGCTTGCCGATGTATGCATCTGTAACCTCTCCTTTTTAAAGCTTTATTTTTGTTTTTTTGCATCATTATTTACTATTTATTATGTTGATGCGGATGATGGTATTTGATTATTCAATTATCCTTTTTAGCTTACACTGTACTTAAATTTTTTTTTAAATATAGTCCGAGTCTCCTTTCCTGCCAAATAGGAAGGTTAAACCATTCAATTCCACACCCAAAAACATAGAGCACACTTTTTTCCTCTTCTGTAAAAATACCAGGTCATTTTTTTACAATAGTTAAAATTACATAAACTGCATTTAAAAGTACTTACACAGTACTTATTTACATTATAACTATTTCTGTTTCCTGACTTGTTACCTCCTTATTTTAGTGTTTCAACCTTTAACTATTTGTTTGTACATATTTACATTTACAATGAATTTAAATTCTATTTAATCACACAGAAATTACACCACTACTCAAAAAGCATTAGATTTAATGTAATAGTAATGTAATGTAATAGTTAGCAAACTGCATTCATAAATTATACAGTACAAAACACAGAGTCATCTGATGATTAGTGCTTAGTAAGATACTAAAAATAAGAAGAATTTCACTCACAAAAACTATAAGCATAAACTTTTAAAAGTTAATATTTGTCAGATCTATCTGATAAATGCTCCAAAAAGCACCAACACCACAAACACAGCAAAGAATTAAAATTAGAGGAGTTTTTCATTACAACTCCATGTGAGGAATAGAGTTGTTAAAAACAAATCAATGAATAAATTAATGAAAAATTTAATGCTAACAAGTATAAAGTATTTTCCTTCATATCCAGGGATTGAAATTCCAGTACAAACCTAACGAACTCCTTTCAAAGAAAGTGGCCACGCCTTTAACTCTAAGACCTAACTGGGTAGAACATATTGTGAAAAATCCCAATCTATTTTACAGCTTTCATCTAAAACTATTTATATGTAAAATAATCCAAAAAATGTTTTTAATGATGTTGAACTAGACGTTTAAACATGGGAGTCTTTTGTGGATTGACTGTCTTTGGATCCAGTCTGAAGTGGTGATTAGTGGAAGTACAGCTTTTGCCATTTTCACACTGGCTTCATTTTTCAGCCCTAGAGGTTGGCACATAGCAACAAAAGATTATCTGGTTATTCTGGTCACAGTGTCACTAATATGAAGCACTGGGAACCAGCATTCAACATTCACACATTTTATAACCACTTACAAGTGGTTCCCAAGTCCCAGTACAGCACTTGTATCTCCATTTGGTAAGAAAAGTAATGGCACTAGCTTCTTGCAAGTGCAGATGTATGCTGATGTGCTCCATCTTCAACCTAGGAACATAATCACTTTTACAATTTTGCCTTTCTCTTACAGGCTTTCAGTGTTACAGTTATTTTTCATGTTCTTTTCTAGTAGGATTCTAAATTGCTGCTATTACAGCAAGATAAAGTCAGAACATCACATCTGGGCGAGCCTTAAAAATAACATAAAAACAAAACAAAAAAAAACAAGCATTTGCCTTTTACTATTTGTACCATGCTTTTTAGAGTCCTACTCCTAATATATGAAATTAAGCAACAAACATTAGCACATAAAAGCTACATGCCATCAAACTGCAGAAGTGTGTCTAACAGCATCAATTTACTTGGTTTTGCTAATATTCACAAAAGACGTGCTGCGATTTCTCCTCCTGTTTTTTGAGACACCAAAGGGAGATTCATTTACAGGAAAAGTAAATCATAGAACAAAATGACAAAATTACATCTTTTTTTTAAATGAAAAAAATTAATCCACAGCTGAAATTCAGATTAAAATGCTCAAATGGCAACACCCACAGGGCAGACAAGAGGGGAAAGACCAGCCAGTGTGCAATGCAGTCTGTGTGAAGCAGTGGTTCAGGGACAAAGGAGGATGAGCTCCAGCTGTCCATTTTAAGGCAGAATCTCTCAACGTAATTGTCAAGAGAACAGGAGAATGCTTTCATTGAATCAACTAATTTTACCAG
This sequence comes from Hemichromis elongatus, assembly GCA_015108515.1. Lineage (NCBI taxonomy): Eukaryota > Metazoa > Chordata > Actinopteri > Cichliformes > Cichlidae > Hemichromis > Hemichromis elongatus. The sequence goes on along the minus strand of VUQR01014503.1, from coordinate 5,771 downwards.
CTCGGGGAAAAAAAAAAAACAGGTGAAAAATGGTATTAAACTATCAGGCCGAGCTGTAGCAAGAACAGACAGTGTAGATGCAGATGGAGAACTAGTACTTCTGACATTAGTTTTTTTTTTTTTTTTAACCAAGAAAGAAGGACATTTTTAACAATCTTCATTTGAAGACATTGGGACAGCAGGTGTAGCAGGAGGAACAATATCACTAATGGTGTCAAATAACACCTTAGGCTTACCTCTGCTCTTTATAAAGAGAAAAAACAGGCAGCACTCACATCCCTAACCCGAATTGTTGAAAGAAATTTAAAAAATCCTTTGAATGAAAGTGATGAACATGTACGCGAGTTTTCCTTCACATGTGCTCAGCTTCTCGACAAGAACGCTTTAGTTAACGAATACGGTCGTTTACCCAAGGTGAGGACTTGGAAACAGGAGCTAACCTTGTTATTAATTGGGCATATTTAATCTAAAATTAAGAGACCATGATTATGAAAAAAGGTGCATTAAAAGGTTACCACCATCATAAGGGGATAGGAATAAATTAAAAGCATCAGAGAAATTTACTGGTTAGGTACCTTATTTTTATTTCACGCTAATCTTTTACTGCCTAAAACATGCTAAATTAACTCCAATATAATAGTTACATTGGATTGGACTGAATTTTACCATTAAGACTAGCAGTAAAGTGGCTATAAAAATAACAAAACATTAAAATCAGAAATACTCAAAAAAAAATTTTTAAATTATATCTTATTTTTTTTTTACTAAGAAGTACCTAACTACCTGTGTTTGCTTATTAAAAAAAACATGTTTTATGTTATCAAATATAAAATGAGCTCTTTTCTGCATGTTCGGGCTCATGGCTCCACGGTCTAGTCATACATATGAAGGATCCCTAGTTTGAGACTCAGAGGAGACACAAACTCACAAGCTAGTGCTGTTCCTAGGCAGGGGTAAATGGGACGGTTGTGTAAGGAAGAGCATCTTGTGAAAAACCTGTGCCAAATCAACATGTGGATCCATCTGCTCTGGTGACCCCTTGGGAAATAACGAAGCAGCCAAAAGTTCATGTTAGCATGGGGTCCCACAACTCTGTGACCAGGACTAAATGGGGCATCAGAAACACAGAACACCTAATTATGGCTCAGCTTTTGCCTTTCATAGCTCCAAATATAATTATTGGGCTCAACTTTTCCCATTGTAGAAATTCACGGAATGGAAATAACAAGAATTTAAACTTGTACTAAAAAAAAGCAAGAGCCTCGTGGCAAAAGCACAGTTATAAACAAAGGAGTTTTTCTTATTGCTTTTCGAAGGTGCTGCTGGTTATTATTTTCTATTTTACCATTTACAATTTCTGTTGTTTACCATTATATAGATGTGTTTCCTAATTGCTAGACTCCAAATTTCAAAAAGGTTACTAGGCTTATGGCTTCACCACTGTTTGTAATGGATTTACTGAATTCCAAACAGAAGGGTCTGTAATGTCCATACAGAACACTGCTGTATTCATTATACAGCTATAATGTAATTATTGCAGCAAATGGCTGTTGTTACTATATAGAGCATGCAAAAGTAAAATAGCAAATAATCATAAAGCCAAAGTGTTTGCTGTTAATAGAATAATTTAATACTATTTAGACAAGAAATACATCATTTAACATAAAGTTTTTAAATGATTTTCTCAAACCAGGAAACAAATAAGTTAAAGACAACAAATATATAAATAATAGCTAATAGCTAACATCTAATATAATTAAATAAGCAACTATTAAGAGGCTCACATATGTTTAACATCTACAAAGATAAAATTAAGGTCTTGAAAATAAATACAAACAGCACAGAAGCAGTAACACTTGTGGATTACATACTTGGGGAACTTAGGCTTTTCTTTCCTTTACATTCCTCACTTACCTGTGGACTAAGCAAGACCTGCATTTTACAGCTGAAAAACATCTGGAACACAAGAATACTTGTGCAACACACCAGGTCAGAATCTGCGAATGTGAAATTGCAGAATGTTGGAGGATGACAAAGACTACCAATATGTATCAGTAAGACAATGATATTTATGAACAGCTGCCTAAGAAAATTTTTGAACATCTACTGGCCTAACAAGATCAGAACGTATAGGGGAAAGGGAAGCAATTACCTGTCGAGGAAGAGGAGATGAAGATGGATAAGGCATACGCTGTGGAAGCCGGGCAACAACGTAACCAGACAAGCCCTTACATGGAAACCGCAAAAGAGGAGACAAGAAAAAAATAAAGAATACACCATGTATTCTTTATTTTTTTTCATCTCCTCTCTGAAGTTGAAGGTGGGACACACCAGCTATCGGACCGGGACAATGTTTCCAGATTGAGCATTTTGGAGGATGCTTGTCTCCAATAGACCAGGAGGGGTGTTAAGCATAAGTAGGTAAATAAGTCTTATAGAGGCTTAAATCTAGTCAAGATGCCAATATTTTGTCACTTGTTGGATATTCCTGTTGCAGAAACAGGAACTGCATGATAACTGTTTTAATATTTCATTTGTACTGAAATTTTTGCTATGCGTTTCCAGACACAAACACACTCAAAAATATGTGAGTTTAGACCACACCCGATCTTGCTTTTATCTTGCTTGTCAATTTTCCATTATGTTTTCTAACAGAAGTTACATGTTCACTTGAACTGTTTCTTCTACGACCTTTTTCATGGTGCAGGCTTGGATTCTGACAACTTGTCTGACAAAGGCCAAACAGCTCCCTATTGCACTTAGCAGCCTTTTCTATTCTGGAACATGAATATGTTTGTCACTTTGAATTGTCAGCTAGTTTCATTAGGTCCTAAGCAACTAAGAAAATCTGCTCACGTTTCTATGAAGCCAGTCCCTTAAGCCCACAGACAAATATTATCTGCATCCTATTACCATGCTTAATGTGTCTGTTATCCCTAAGTTATTAATATGCTAAATATACCCACACGTCATGACAGAGTGAGGCAAAACTCTGCAGGCAGTGTACAGTAGCTCGTTATATCTGACTACAACATGGTGCACTCTTGAATGCATCACAAATACTTGCTCATCAAGCTGACCTGCAGGGCAAGCTGCTGTTAAAAAGCTCTCTGATCCACACTGGAAGACTCACAGGTGCATTGGGCCTCCGTTGATGTTGCATCTTCTTTGAAAGGCAACCGCTGAAAAGTTAAACCTGCCCTGTGCTTTGGTGAACATGGAAAGTTGTTATGACTAATAGCGCCGCAAACGACTGTGTTCTTCCACACTCTATTGGTCGTATTATTGTAGATCTTTGTGTGAATGCTTATTCTAATCTTTATACATTTTTCTCCAGCATTTCCTGAGAAAATTATCCAATTTCAACTTGCTTCATTGTTCAATTCTTTCACCAATGTACAATCAGCTTGTGGTTTTACTGAGGGTAGCTGCTCTTGGTCTTTATAATGGCGGATCAGTGAGATACGGACAATAAGCCGAAAGTAGATGAAAGGTGCATTGAACTGCATCCTAGGAAGTTAATTGATTCAGCAGTAGAAATCTTTTCTTAAAGCCCTCATAATTGGCACTTTACCATCCTGTTAATAGCTGTGCACATGTAAACAAAAACTAAACAATTAAACCAGTTAAGAGTTCTTACACATTTAGAAAAAAAAAGGAAGGTCTTACTGCTGCCAGTGAGGTGTCAAACCGTAATGAAAAGGCTTGCTCTGCCTTTGAGAAGTTTGAGAAGCAGTGAGGAAGGATTCAAAAGGTAATAAGTATGCTGGAGAGTAGAGAGGATGTTTATCACCTTATGTACAGATCGGTTCACACAAGAGTTGTCCCAACAAAATATTGTCTGCTAATGAGGCCAGTCTAGGTCAGTGCATGAATACACAACATTTTAACCGTTGCCAGTGGCAGCTTTTTTTAAGGAAAGCAATGCCAGTGTAGCCCAGTGTCCATCCAAGCCTTTTTCTCAACATATTTCCTTACTAAAAATTACTGCAAAACGATTATAAATGACCCAGTGTAGCTTTTTGCACCATTTTTAGCCAAATTATGAATTCTTTGATGCTTTTTAGGGTCAAATTTCCCTGTCATCCTTTGCCTAAGTGTACTGTCTAATACAGTACTGTCCAAAAGTTTTGAAACACCCCGTATTTCTTCCAGTGATCCAGATTTCCTGGTGTTTTTTTAAAGAGATCTTGATCAATAGTTCTCTGAAGATTGTTTTTCTTTGCCAAGAGTTTTTTTTTGGCCATCAGCTGATGTTTTCACTTTTTACTACATCCCACTGTTATACGCGATGTGTCCTTAAACATTTGAGGAAATTGGACAAGTGGGGGAAAAAAGAGGAAGTAAATAAATAGTAATACATTTTTTTTTATTAAAACTATCTACAACGGATGGACAGGATCTGGAAGTCATGTTAAACAAGACCAATGGGGAGAAATGGCTAATGCCAGATTACACAAGACCTTTCAGTTCTATGCATAGACAAGGTATTTTTTTTTCAAGGTATGCCTCATTTCTTCCCCATTATAAATCACAAGCCGAGCAAATTCAGAGGAATGAAAACATTTCATTTCTCTGCCTCATAACTGACAATTTAAAAAAAAAAATCATTTTTACATACAGTGTTCAACAAGCTACATTCATGTTTCATTTTCTGCTCAATAATAGACAGGAATTCCATAAATAAAAATGCAATTATAAAAAGGTTTAGCAAAGCCGAGGCTCATCTGCAGTGCAGCTGAGCATGACGGCTTACATTGGTAATCCTTGGGACAGAATGAGTTGCTTCTAGTCATGTTGACTTGTGATACCAAATCAAAGCCAAAGCAACAAAGGAGTAAAATAAAGAACAAAGGCAAGTGGATTGAGTACAATGCCTGTGAGGAAACAACAGCTATTATGGAATTTACATCTGTATTCATAACGAATTCTGAAGTTTAACATCTGCTTCCTTTAAGCTGACCGCTTAAAGGTCAAGCTGAAACAATGAAACAACTGGAGCTGATTTGGATGAGGAAACAATAGATAATTTCTAATCACACCCATCTTTCAGTCCTTACTGACAACCTGATTTGGTTTTCACTGACCTGACATTTAAAAAAAAAAAAAAAACATCAGAAGATAAAGCAATGAAGTGCCTAAGGAAGACTAAGTTGTCACATCACGCTGCAAAACTGAAGATTAATTAGAGCAGCTAATCAGTGATCTATCTTTCCCTGTCAATAAATCAACACACTTCCTTCTTCATACTTCATACTTCTTCATGCTCAACTCAAACAGACATAGGGTCATCGACTGTCAAATAGGAGTTAGAGACATTTCAGATCATGCTGGAGTTTATTTGACATTACATTTGGACACAACGTAAAGAGACCCTTTGGAGCTTTAACTCAAGCTTTTTAAATGAAAATCAGTTCTGTAAATTTGTACAAGATGAATTTAAAGATTATATGAATGATAATGACAATGAAGACATTTCACCCAGTGTATTATGGGATGCCTCTAAGGCAGTTCTGAGAGGTAAATTAATAATGTGGTCATCTATTAAGAAAAAGGAAAAAGACAGACAAATTGAGGAGGCAGTCATAAAACTTAGATGGTTAGAAGACGAATACACAAAAAATAATAATAGAGATACTCTGACACAGGTAATACTTACAAGGCAGACCCTTAATGAATTGTATGAGAACCAAATGGAAAAAAACGCCAGATTTATTAAGCAGACTTATTATGAAAATGGCCCCAAAGCTAAGAAATTTCTTGCCTGGAGG